>BHFT01060729.1:0-12660 GCA_004320025.1 Laticauda laticaudata
AAAAAAAAAAAAAAGCCATGCCTCCCAGTCACATGGCCATGCCCACCAAGCCATGCCCACAGAACCGGTCGTAAAAAAGTTTGAATCCCACCACTGCAACCCTTCATATGTTTTAGCCACCAATGCCTTAATCCAGCCAATAATTAATTTTGGGCTTGTATAAAGAATATATCATTAGGCATCCATTGAAATAACTTCTCAGCACTCTTCTGCAAAGCTTCAAGTCCCCATATCATGTTTCTTTTCCTTTTATCCTATAATTTGGATAACTATTAAAATGTTTATAAGTTAGATTGAATGCTTAAAAAAAAAAAGATCAAATCCTGGCCTTCTTTAAGTCTCAGATCACTATGAGCGACTGAAGCCAATGAAGGCAGCCAGAGCTTATCTCCATGGGCATCCATAGAATACAGACTTCAAAATGGACTAGGCTGAACATTTTTGACTGGGGAATTTGTTTTGGAGATGCCTTTTAAGACTTACAAAGGATTAAGGCATTAGAAAAACCATTGAACAGCCACCCGTTCTCCTAAAACGTCATTATTTATGCATTTGGACAGAGATATTTACAGAGGGAAGCAATCCCTATTGGACATTTTTATTTTTAAAATATACAACAATTGAAAAAAAAATGAAAAAAGAGGTCAAAGATTTGCACTCAGCTTACTCCAGTTATGTCACAACTCCATGAGCTGTTTTTCCTTAACAAAAATAAGAAATGGAAATTTCACAAGAAAAAAATGTTGCCTATCCATGAAATGTACAGAAGTTGCTTATATAGCAATAGCACTTAGACTTATATACCGCATCACAGTGCTTTACAGTCCTCTCTAAGTGGTTTGCAGAGTCAGAATATTGCTCCCAACAATCTGGGTCCTCTTTTTACTCCCCTCGGAAGGATGGAAGGCTGAGTCAACCTTGAGCCTTGTGGGATTCGATCTGCCAAATTGTGGGCAGCTGGCTGCAGGAGTAGCTTGCAGTATTACACTCTAACCACTGCACCACGGAGGCTCCTCATATACTTTACATGCCCAGGTAGTCCTCGACTTATACCCAAACTTTCCTCTGCTAACCAAAGCAGTTGTTAAGTGAATTTGACCCCATGTTACGACCTTTCCTGCCACAGTTGTTAAGTGAATCACTGCAGTTGTTAAATTAGCAACACAGTTGTTAAGTGAATCTGGCTTCCCCATTGAGTTTGCTTTTCAGGAAATTGCAAAAGGGAATCACATGAGCCTGTGGACACTGCAACTGTCATAACTACGAGCCAATTGGCAGGCATCCAAATTTTGATCATGTGACAATGGTGATGCTGCATAAGTCATAAAAAGGTCATAAGTCACTTTTTTCAGTGCCGTTGTAACTTTGAATGGTAAATGAATGGTTGTAAGTCAAGGACTACCTGTAACAGGATTCACATGATGGCATGCTGCTTCTTGCTATGCAGAACAGGACACACAGAAGGAAATTTCTTTCTGGAAGCAGCTACTGATAAATACACTAAAGGGGGAAAATATTACAATACCTCTACACTAGTAGAGATTCAAACAGCACAATTATGGTTTATATTATCAGGATTTAATGCAACACAAAAACCATAATTTAAAATTAAAGTGTGAGATCTAAACTTAAAATAGAATAGAATTACACAATAGAGTAAAGTAGAGTAGAGTAGAGTAGAGTAGAGTAGAGTAGAATAGGAATAGGAATAGGAATAAGAATAGAATAGAATAGAATTCTTATCTTATCTTATCTTATCTTATCTTATCTTAAGGATTCTTTATTGGCCAAGTGTGATTGGACACACAAGGAATATGTCTTGGTGCAAATGCTCTTAGTGTACATAAAAGAAAAGATACATTTGTCAAGAGCCAAGAATCATCAGGTACAACACTTAATAATAAAAGCGGAGTATAGGGATATGCCTTTTATTGTACAAAATATGCACTCTAGGTTTATCCTCCAAATCTCTTCCACAGGTTCAGTGGAACGGGTGAAGAAAATTAGAGACTATGCATTTGTGCACTTTAATAATCGAGAAGATGCAGTGGAAGCCATGAAAATCTTAAATGGGAAGGTAATGATGGATTAGTTCTGCAGTTGCTGGGAAGCAGACAGAGAGTTGCATGCATGTTGCATAATATGATTCATAATGTTGGTTCTAGTACTGGTAATGTTTCTGTTGGAGTAGGGTGGGAGTATGTACATGTCAAATAATATGCACTATAAAAGGCTTGGCAGAGAGTTTGAAGGGAATTGCTTCATTTTGCTCTCCAGCAGTTTTTCTATTATGAAATATGTGGTTCATTGTTGTTTGGATTTTGAGCTGCCTGATAAATCATCAGAGTCAACCCAAAGCAGCTGCATTATTTATAATCCCATAAATGTTCAACTAGCAAAATACCAGTCTAAACTAGTCCGTTTTAATGGTGTGCAATTTGCTTTCAAAAATACCAAGTGGGTTCTGTGTGTGTCTGTGTGTGATGACCCGGGCATGGCACAAAGGCAACACAGTCACATAATCAATAAGAGTCCCTTTATTATCTCCAACTCTGCCCCCAATGTCCACATTACCTTCTGGCTGGAGAAAAACTCTCTTAGGAACAGCTTTTAACTGCAGAAAATTAAGCCCAAAACATGGTCAACACAAACTGTAATTTAAAGTCTAATCAAGCCAAACTGAAGTAATTAGTTTGGCAGGGCAGGAGCAAGATAAAATCATGTTTGCTCCAGCAGCCTGCCACACGCAGCCTGCCTCTCTTATAAACTGTCTTCCCAGCTGTGGCTAATAAAGGAAATCAGGGCCCTTTTTATCCCCTAAGCGATGCAACCCATGTTGCTCTCTTCTCCGTTCCTCCCTGCGTGCCCTAGGATGAAAAGGGGGTGGGCTTGGGTCTTCCTCTGCACTCCCTCTCCCTTGTTCTATCTCTCCCCTGCTCTGCCCAGCCAAACTTTTCCCCTTCCCAGTTTCCTCCACAGCCAACAGATCCACACTCCCACTCCCTGTCAGCTGTTCATCTTCCTTCTTGGATTCAGATTCTGACAGGGACATGACATTGTGTGTCTGTGTCTGTGTGTTTTGATGTACTGATTCTCCTGCTGGTCTTCAAACATCTCTGAAAGTCTTGTCCCACTTATGTAGGCAATTTTCATACAGGGATGCCAAGACGGTATGCCAGTAAATTCAGATTTACAGTACAGGTAACCCTTGATTTATAATAGTTTGCTTAGTGACTATTTGAAGTTACAGTGGCACAAAAAGTGATTTATGATCATTTTTAATACTTAACTCTTGCAGCATCCCCATGGTCGTGTGATCAAAATTCAGACACTTGGCAACAGACTCACATTTATGACAGTTGCAGTGTCTCAGAGTCGTGTGATTCCCCTTTTGCGACCTTCTGACAAGCAACATCAATGGAACAGCCAGATTTGCTTAATAACCAGTTGTTAATAACTTAACAACTGCAGTGACTCACTTCACAATGGCTACAAGAAAGGTCATAAAATGGGGCAAAACTTACCAACCAAATTTCTCCCTTAGCAATAGAAAATTTGGGCTCAGTTGAAGTCATAAGGTTTTCAGAAACTATCATTGCGAATGAGCTACGCACCAAAAGAGACATTTCTTTAATTCCTGTGACCCATTGGTATAGGTGTTCTGACCCAACCGGGTTCGCAAAGAACAAACACAGACAAAGGCAGCAGCCCCCACCTTTCAAGGTTTTATAATGAATTCTGTTCTGAAGGCTGCTTTCCACTAATTAGCTCTGACAAGAAAGAGCCAAGTTGTTTGTCAAGGCTGCCAAAAACCGAGAGATAAGAAGATTTCTCCAAACACAAACTAAGATGTCTACCAGTTGAGCTTAAGAGCTTCTTTACTGTCTACAAAGAATGCTTTTCCAAACCTGGCTTTTATCCTCTTGAGGGAGGGGCCATTACCTTGCAGCCTTACTCCTGAGTCACCTGTGCTGCTGTAATTGTTCTTTCCTCTGAGTAATCCTTCGTGCACGTGCACTTCGCACAGGCTGCTTGGGAATCTCCTTATCGCTGCTGCCAGCCCCCACAATCACTGAAGGCAGCAGTCCACTCCCTGATGGTCCTGGTCCCTCATCAGAGTCCTCCTTCTCCTCAGCCATCTGCACCTGCTGCCAGCTAACCACAACAATAGGTGTGCATGTTTGGCTTAGTACCTAGTATTTTCTAAATTATTTATTTTTCTCGTCCTATATCTCATTTATAGGATGAGATATAGGCTTAACTGGCTAAAGAAAGCTCAAGACTGTATTGGTTGGAAATATGCAGAAGAGGCCTTCACCTTGCAATGGATAGACAATGGCAAGGAGGAGGAGGAGGAGGAGGAGGAGGAGGAGGAGGAGGAGAAAGAAGAAGAATGGTATCTCATATATATTCCTTGTGTTCTCTTCCATCCTCAAGGTATTGGATGGCTCTCCCATTGAAGTCACCTTAGCAAAGCCAGTTGACAAAGACAGTTATGTTAGATACACCAGAGGTACAGGAGGACGAGGAGCAGCATTGCCAGAATTTACCTACACCTTTGGCCATGTCTACGATCCTGCCACAGCTTACCTAGGAGCTCCAGTTTTCTATGCACCACAAGCCTATGCTGCCATTCCCGGCCTTCATTTCCCTGCTGCTAAAGGCCATCTCACCAACAGAGGCATTATTAGACCTTCAACCATTAGAGGTAAGTTTATTGAGCAATGCGGAATATATCAATGTTCTTACTTGGCTGGACTGTCCTTTATTATTATTTTTCTTTTGGACAGGTCTCTTCTGATATGGAATGGGTCACTTTAATAAATGCCCATGTCCTCTTACCCATTTTAATTAAAGATCTTTAATGAAACCTGCATTACTCTTCAAAATAAAATTAGCCCAACTCATTGACTTGTACGAGAATGAAATATACAACCAAAAGAATCTTAGGTGATGTGATTATAACTTTTCTCAAATCTAGTACATTTAAACTATATTAGAATACAGCTCCCAAATTTCTAGTCAATATGCCAATGTCAAATGGCTGTTATAAAAGGTTGTAGTTCAGTATATATGAAAGGCACAATGGCACAAATTATAGAGAGAAGGCTAAAATGTGTGGTTGAAATTTAATTTAAAGAGCTTATTTCAGTCAACATTCAGAGTATAAGTTAACTTGCTTACAGAGATAGTGAATGAAAATCTGGTCCATGAAGAATTCATAACAGAATTCTTTTGCAACTCTACAAGTAAGCAGTATTGAGCAAGAGCATTTAGGCCCTTTTCATTACTCTCTGGAAATAATGTTGAAGCATTATTTGCATATTGACCCCAGCACTCTGAATCCCCATTTTGCTGACCTCAGAGGAACAGAAGAGTGAATCAACCTTGAGCCACATCAGAATTGAACTTCAGGGTGCAGGCAGAGTTTGCCTGCAATACTGCATTTTAACCACTGCCCTGCCAGGGCTCCTTCTTAGATTTGGGACATTTGATAGAACATGAGGCTTTGTTTAAATAAAGGAATAGAACAGACTATTCAGTTTTGAACTAGAGATTCTCAGTAGCTCAGTAGTTTTATAGTTCAGTAGTTCTGAACTACTGATTTGCCTTTGACGGAAACCTTGAAGAACTAAAAAATGCCCATAGTTTGAAACCAACTATGCCTATCATTGGTTTCACAAGTGCAGCATTCAAATGTGGTAGTTTTCAGCAGACATGTCTCTTTCTGCAAACTAATAAATTCAGCAAGGAAATATCAAAAGTGATATATTTACATGCATGTGTGAACCATCCTAAATGTTTACAGAAATGACCTAATTCCAATGTGTGTTTGGGATGAGTTATATCGTGTCAAAATTACATACTAAAACTGAGAAGCTTAAACTTAAACCTCTAAAAAAATTCAGTCTGTATAGCAATTGTGGCTTTGGAGCCCCTGCTCTTTACCTATAAATGATAATCCTCTTAGAATTGGCATCAAAAATTGAATTAGAATTGAAAATAATAACTGCAGAGAAAAAAGGAGATAAGAAAGTGATTTAGTGCAAGATATTCAGTCATTGAGTCTTGAGGCATTTAATGAAATGGAAACTGAGAAGGCCCGTGTTACATGAATAATGACATAATTAGAATGCAGAAAATGTACAATGTATAAAATAATATTTTGATTGATCCTTGCAGCAGATTGCAATTCCCACGTTCAGTGGTGTTTGTGTGTGTGTGTGTGTGTGTGTGTGTGTGTGTGTGTGAGAGAGANGAGAGAGAGAGAGAGAGAGAGAGAGAGAGAGAGAGAGAGAGAGAAACATGTTTAAGTAGAAACCTAGAAAACCCAATATCTGTGAGGTGAACTTACAAATACTAAAAATAATTAGAAGCTCATAGGATACCTCCCAGATCACAATAAAATCTTATTGGCAGCTATGCACACAGCTGAGAATTATCACTCTTCATTTCAAAGGCAATAAACAGAGGTTGTGCTTTGGGTACTGCTACTGCTTCCCAACGAAGTATATTCTGTTAACATAGCTAAAGAAATATCAGGAGTTGAAACTCTCAGTGTTGTAGTAGATGAAGAAACGAATGTAATACTTATTTGTTTGGAACTAAAACTCTGCTGTGTTCTGCAGAATTTTGCTCTCTTGAAGTATGCATCAGATTGTATCTCAATTGTGTCAACTTTAAGATGGATGGATTTCAACTCTCATAATTCCCTTGGAGAATTCTGGGACTTGAAGTCCACACATGTTAAAGTTGGCATGGTAGAGAAACACTGGTCTGAAGAGCTGAAGAAGCTTCTTGGATGAGAAGTGAAATGTCTTTAAGGAAAAAAACAAAGAAAGTCCAGTTGTCTCTTCAAAAAGCACCTTTGGGACAACCATGACTTGGATGACTGAGAATCTCCACAGACACTGGTCTAAATAGTTTATAGATCTACTATCTAATGTTGCAGATATTTGGTTCTTCCCCTTACCTCTTTGAGACTCAGTAAAAGGTGACCCATAGAGGTGGGATTCTAACGGTTCGGACCAGTACTATAGAACCGGTTGTTATGATTCTGAGCAGTTCGAAGAACCGGCAAATTGTGCCCTTGGCTGGCCCCGTCCCTCTCCACCCGCCCCTCCCCTCCCTGCCCAGTCAGTCCTAAATGACATCACTGACTGCATCCTCCCCCACCCAGTCACTCCTTAAGGTATTTCCCCCCTTCCAATGATCAGCTTTTCCAATGATCAGCTGTGTTGGGACGCCCCTTGCTGTCTTACCGCTTCACCCAGAAGGCTTCCCTGACGCCCAGGAGGCAAAAAGAGGCGTGGGGGTGCTGCTCCCCCCCACGCTCCATTTTTTGCCTTCCTGGGCCCCAGGGAAGACTTCTGGGAGCAAAAATGCCCCCCAGGAGGTTTCCCTGAGACCCAGGAGGCAAAAAAAACATGGGGGGGTGTTGCTGCAAAAAAAGAAGCCACTCCCACTCAGTCACATGTCCACACCCACCTAGCCACACCCATCTAGCTATGCCCACAGAACCGGTTGTTACCAAATTTGAATCCCACCCCTGGTGACTCACTTTTCATTCTCACATCAAAACTCCACTTTCAGCCTGTGTGTGCAATCAAGCCTTCCCATACTGTAAGAATCAGGAAGATTATCCTGTGATTTGATTCAGTTCAATGCCTTCTTGCATTCCTAGAAATTTACATGAATGTACCTGTAGGGGCTGCTGGAATTAGAGGAGTAGGAGGTCGAGGCTACTTGGCTAACCCTGCCCTGGGTCGTGGATACCAGCTTAAAGGAGAAAAAAGAAGGGAGGACAAACTCTACGATCTTTTACCTGGAATGGAGCTTACGCCAATGAACCACGTCAGTTTAAAGCCACAAGGAATTAAACTTGCTCCACAGGTGGGTAAAACAGATCTAAAGGAAACATTTCAGTTCTTGATTACTGCCTTTCCTGTTTCTATAATAAATCTTTACAGACTGGACATTTGTTGTTGTTGTTGTTGTTGTTTATTCTGTTTGATTTCACTCCACACAATTTTGACACAAAACAGCATTCCTACAGTAGTAATATCTTTTCACAGCTCCCTTCATGAACTGGTGGCACAATGAGATTATGCTGGATTTACTGTTGGATTATAGGAAGTCATCTGTGAAAACACATAGTTTTCTGTACGCACAATGCCATGTTGTTAGCTGAGAACTCAAATAATTTGCAGGAAATTATAGTTTGTACAGATCTGAAAACTCTTTACCAAAAATCAAGGTATTTGTGCTTGGCAGAGAAAATGGAGCAAATGTTTATAAGGTTTTTGTTTCACTTTGTTCATTGAATCAATTTTGATCGAATTTATGGAACAGTCCATGCATTTTTCTTGCCAAGATTGCAATGGTGGCTTTGCTACTGCATTGCCTTTTTCCAAGTTGCTTTCTGATTTTCCAGTTTAATGTTGAAACAGTGTGATTGGCCTTGGTCATCCTGTTGGTTTCCATGCCTTATGAAAACATTGGAACTGGAGTCTTTCTCCCCCAATCCAGCATCTTAACCGCAACAGTCTAGCTCTTAAGATTAAGCAAGTGTCTTTAACGCAAATGATGTGTTTTAATTGTATTTTTAAAATGTGTTTATTGTAAGCCACCTACAGTCACTTTACTGTGAGATGGGCAACTATATAAATATGATATATTAAATAAAATAGGCAAAGTTGTGTATCTTTATAGAATATTTTATTAAAGATGAGAAAATGGATGGAGGATTGATAGGCTGCAGATAATATGTAACCTTCTGTATGTAAGGAATGCTTATACAGCTAGGAATAAAAGTGTGCTTCTACTCCCTTTGTTATATGGAAGTGAATCTTGAGTGTATCAGGAGAAATGAGATGGGAATAGGATCCTAGGAAACATATGTGATAAAACAAAATGAAGTCCCAAATGAATGGGAGCTAAATGAAAGTACACAGAATACAGAAGAGAATAATCAATACAAGAGAAGTAGGTTGAAATAGTTTGGACCAGAAAATGATTGAGGCTTGAATTTCCAAGCAAATATATGGAGGAATCAGAACTGATTAGAGCTGGAAAGCAATGTATGAATCAATGTATGGATGAGATGGAAGAAGAGTAGCTTGCACAAATAAAAAAAGTATGGGAGAATAAAGTGTCAAGTAGACTTTTCCATAATTTTATATACAGGGAGCACAATGATTAAAGATGCACAGTGGTTAAAGATGCTGACCTGGCAGCCCAGGTTTGAAACCTGAGCATGAATAAACTCCAGTTACTTGCCCCAGCTGTTTGAAAGCATACAAATGTGAGTACATAAATAAGTACCCCTTCAGTGCATCTCAACATATAGTCATGCTGGCCACATGGATCATGGTAAGATCCTTGGACAATGCTGGATCCCTCAGCTAAGAAATGGAGATCAGCACCATTCCCGAGAGTTGGACAAAACTGGACAGTGAAAATCTTTACCTTTACCATTATCTCCTGCCTGGAATGTCTATGATTTAGTGCTTCTGTGATTTGTATACTGTCACTCTGTAAGTGATGATTATACATGTATGGAAATATCATTAGATTCATGTTATCATTATAGATATTAGAAGAAATCTGCCAGAAGAATAACTGGGGACAACCTGTTTATCAACTTTATTCTGCCGTTGGACAGAACCAAAGACAACTCTTCTTATATAAAATCACTATACCTGCCCTTGTCACTCAAAATCCTACAATGTAAGTATCCACGGGGCATCACTGGGGTTGAGGGGCCTTTCTAAGTAAGCCATTACAATACTTGGATAATTTGAAATTGCAGAAGAATTAGAAGGATTTGGGAGAGCAGCCACAGCAGCCTCTATATTGAAATTCCATGAAGAAAAAAACCCAAAGATTTAAGATGTTTAGGTTTCAAAATAAATAAAAATGAATTTTGGCAGTTGAGGCACATACATGCATCTACAATAATGTATGTATATGTACAAACATACATATAGTCTTGGACAAGAATATAAATGACATTTAAACATAAACCAGAGAGGGTGTGCCTTTTAATAGCCCAACCAGCATGGTCAAAGATGAACGATTCTGTGTCCTACATCTCACCAATATCTGGAGGTCCATATGTTCTTCACAAAATCTAAAACCTACACAGCCAAATGGCTTCTCATTGAGCCAAGATTCCTAACATGCTAAAGGCCCGGTCCCACTGGCCGACGGATGCAAAACGTATGCATAAAGGACACAGCGGACGAGCAAAATTTCAAGGGTGGCTCCATCCATTGTCATCCACTCCAAAAAGTGGTGAAAATTTGCATAAACAGAATGGAAAAGAACAGAAAAGAACAGACGTGGGTAGAATGTAGCGGGGATGTTAAACGATTTGTTCATAGAAGCCTAGCGATGACAGCGGATGGAAGCGGATGACAACCTCCAAAGGGGTTCCGGGGAGAATTTCAAAGCGGACGCATAGTGGAAAAGAAGCGGATGCATCACAGAAGCCAATCGGAAACAAAGGGGATGCTGCGCAGATGTATATCGGATGCAAAGCGTTTACTGCGCATGCGGGGAGTATGAATTGCATCAGCTCGGTGGATATAAAAGGGATGGCAGCACGCATGCAATCAGCATACAGGGGAAGACATGCTACCACATAACATCTTGCAGGAACTCCATGGTTCGTCAGTCAGGCAAGAAGAGGAAGCCCATGCCTACTTGTTCAAGCCCCTGGCAAGGTGAGAAGGCCAGAAGCAGCATCCCACCCCCTGGCACTGACGCTAAGCTGCTGCTGCTGCTGCTGCTGCTGCTGCAGTGGTGGACCAGCCCAAGGCCCTCAAAGCCTTGCTGCTGAAGGCCCTGCTGCTGAAGCCCCGAAGGCCCTGCTGCTCAAGCCCCTGAAGGCCCTGCTGCTCAGCCCCTGAAGGCTCTGCTGCTCAAGCCCCTGAAGGCCCTGCTGAAGCCCTGCAGAGGGAGGAAGAGGCAAGGGAAGGAGAAGGGAGAGAGGAAACAGTACACCATTTCTGAGAGCATGAGGATGAGGTGCTGGAATGGCTGAGGGAGAACGAGTACCTCTGGAGAAAGGGCCACAGATTGTAATCGGACACCAAGAAGAAGCAGGCAGCTTGGAGGCCAAGGCAGAGAGCTGGGGGTACACTGCAGAAAAAAGTACTCCCTTGATGGTGAAAGCACATGCACACCTGGTATGGCAAGCTACACCTCAAGAAATCTGGGCAGGCCACTGTCAGGCTCACTGACCAGGAGATGTACGTCATGGGCCAAGTGCAGTTTCCTGGAGGGTGAGATCCACCACCGAGGAGCAGCCCCTCTGAGACCCCCTCTCTCTCAGACAGCCCACAGACACAGTCCTCTTCCAGCCAGGAGCCAGCTACCCTGTCCAGCAGGTGTCTTCAGAGGGCCCACGGCAGAGATCCCCCGACAGCTGCACTCCCCACCAGCAGACTTGGAGGATCCCGTGGAGGATGATGCCCTGCTGTCACAAATGGAGGAACAAGCAGCAGCCCACCAGAGGCCAACCCCACCCCACCCCCACTCCAGAAGATGCAGGCAGAGAGGCAGACTGGAGGGCCAGGACCACAGTGTGCTGTTGGAGATCAGGGACACAATGAAGACCAGCACAGACTTCTCTCTCAACTAGTCCACTTGGGACAGAGCATCCTCGGGCCGGAACATCTTCATCACCTACATGAGCCAGAACCTGGGGGACCTGCCCGAGGCCCGAGTTCAAGGTGGATGAAGCAGAAGAATCACAGCACTTCTGCACAACCCTCAAGGCCCAACTGAAGCTACTCCTACCCAGTCCAGAGCTGCTCCTCACCCCAGGCATGTCACAGCCCTTCCACGGCTTTCAACAGCCCCTCACCCTACCAAGCTACGACTACCAGGACTTCCCACAGCAGAAGCAGAGCTTCCCAGTCCAGGCCTAGGTTCATCAGATGCCACAGAACCAGTCCTCACCCAGCTGCAGACCAGACAGCCCCACTACACTCCTCTTTTCCTCCACCCCACAGCCAAGCCCATCAATGGACAATCTGTCATTAGTATTTGAGCCTGACTCTCAAGTCCTTGATGAAAGGCCTCTCAACCTCACGGAACTGAGTCAGCTCTCGGATAGCTTCCTGACACACCATCCCCTATTGTAACCCTCAGGGACAAGCACCCCAATGGTGCCTCAGACCAAGCACTCAGCCACAGCCACTCCACAGTCCCTGCCGCTTAACAGCTGGAGACCATGGACATGACTCAGAGTGACTGAGAATAGTGTCAGAGACTGAGTTATTTACTTGTTAAGTTTATCTTTGCTTAAGACACTTTACTTGGTTCATTTTGCTTATTTAATAAAGCATAAAGTTTACTAAGAAAGTTGATTAAAGGTTATCTTTGCTTAAGGCACTTAGTTTACTTGGTTCATTTTTTTTACTTAATAAAGTGTTGGTTAAAAACTTTGAAAAAATGGTTAAGCCTCTGCATGCTTGTGGGATAGATAAGGATAGTGTGGGATAGATAAACCTCCAGTGCAACCATAGTGGACTGTAAGGTCCACCATCCCAGAGTCCAGATGATTTCTCCCCTTTTTATCGAAAATATCGTTGTCCGTACGTGTGTCCTTCTACTACTCTAGATCATTACTCGTCAACTACCTAAATAATT
>BHFT01060736.1:0-18684 GCA_004320025.1 Laticauda laticaudata
CAAGGGGTGTGGCTAAAATTATGGACTCAGTCTCCAGGCAGAATGGCATGTGTCAACCCAGCTATGGATTCTCCAATCATCGTACTGGAGAATATATTTTTAATCTATTTGGAGCCATTTCAAAAGTGAGATGGGCTATGTATAAAATAGGTAGGTAGGTAGGTAGATATGTAGGTGAGTGGATGATAGAGACAGATCTGCATAAAGATTGCATGCTAGTTGCTAATTTGTATTATTTAGACTTTTACAGATAAATTTGAACTGTATTCAAAAGTCTTATGTTTTTTATTTTGATATGTAACTTTTAAGAAAATTATTTTAAATATTATTAGGAGGAAAACCTTTGTGTATTATGCCAAACTATGATAATGATCAAGCCATTTCATTTGTTAAACAGAATTTCCCCATTCCTTTTAATTCCAATAATCCTTATTTTCTCTGACAAATATTTTTTTCAATTTTCACTGCATTGTGTTGCAAGTTACTATATGCTAACTGCCAAAATGACCAATAGATCTATATTTTACACCAGAATACTTTTTTAATACACTGGCAAATTTTATGGTAAAAACCTTTCCTTTTAATTTCCAGTCCAAAGAAAAACAGTTGAATTCTATAAGTTGTAATATAATCATTAGAAGTATATTTAAATGAGGAGACAGCTCTTGTTAACTTACCAATTCCATGAAGCATTAACTGAAACATCCCAGAATGAAGGTCTACAAATATATGTAAGCATTCAGATCGACCACAAGGCTCCAGAATAGGAATAACAAGTGTGGGGAGAGCTGTTTCTATAAAAGCTAAAGAATTGAGAATTCATGAGATGAGATGGAACTTTGACTATAGAAATTTCAAGATTAAATGCAACTTTGGACATATTCAAGCTTCAATCACAAGAAAATAATCAAAACAAAACCTGTTTCAATAGAACTATTTTAGTAAAATTACATTCAATTTAGAGCATCAAAAAAATTGTACTTTCAAAGAATGTTATTTTTCTACCAACATTTTTTTTACTGTTTCTACAAATAAAAATTGGATGGAAAATAATGCCTCCATCCATAACTTTAGTCTAAGTGAGGGTATTTTAATAAACAAATCTTAAAAACAATCCTAAAAATGTTAGCGATATTTACTTCTCCATATAATTGCAACCATTTGCTATATACTTCTGCCAAAGATTGGCAAGCTTCTTGAACCCATCATGAAAGAACGTTACATCTTCTCTATTCAGTCATGTCCTGACACTCCTCTTCTTTATCATCTGAGTCAGATAGAGCTTCAAAGGTATACTTTCATGATCGGAAAAAGTAGTAATTTCATGATACCAAGTATGAAATGTATGGAAAAGGGAGCAAGATGATGAGATTCAACTTTGAAGTTGACTCTTCGGTAGCTTAATAGCTGTAACACCTATTCTATTGAGCATAATTTCCTTCTTTGCTTCTGAAGTCTGCTGAATCATTGTTTCAAAGTTTTGAGTATTACAATGTACCACTGAATAGTGATATCAGATTCAAAGGAATCATGTGACTAACACAAACTTCATCCCGAACGTACAGCCATGAGTTTTGCTGCCAAAGCTAGAAAATTGAATTCCCCCCATAAGCAAAGTCTTGTAATGATATTCCAGGGGCTAATAGTTCATTTCTGCATCATAACGATGACCCCGTGCTTAACTATCCATCCCAATACTATGAAAAAAAATTACTCACTTTCATTTTTGTAGTGTAACAAGTAGTGCTGGCAAAAATCAACTCTTGAAATTTTCACCTTTTCCATTGGCATGTGAGGAACCCACCTTGCATAAATAGTCCTATGAAATGCCAAGCTTGACAGCAATTTATCCTTTAAGATCACCCAACTGTTTCCCCAACTGTTCTCACATGAAAGTTGTTACTATATTGCAGGTCATCAACTTTAGTCTTGATCGCATGAGCCAGTTCTTACTGGATCAGCATCCTTACATGTTTTGGCCCAGCAATGCACAATATATATTTCAACACAAACATTACCATAAGCAGCATGAATTCCACAGTGAATTTCAACTGCAGCAAGTCCTTTGGCAATTAGAAATTCAATCTGGTGTGCTGCTTAAAGTATTTTCAAGAAACAAGTTTTCATCGTAGGCTACAATTTCATAATTAGTAACACAATCTTCTTCCACAGCAAATTCCCCTTAATTGAAGTGAAATATAACATAATAAAAAACATATCAGCTTCTAGTGCATCAATGTTGCCATCTGGTTATTTATAATATCTGAGGCATTATTTTTCATTCAATCCTTCTGGAATATTTTTGTTCATTAACATAGATTAAATGATTAAAACAGCTTAAGCTATATATTAAAGGTCCATAAATGAGTATTAGTGACCCAAACCATCTAGATAACTAGGTGAAGGGAGCATAGAAACTCAGCTTGTTGTATGAAACAAGTAAGCACAAACCCTGATTCCAGGAATAGATTTTAATCAAAATACTTCATTTTAAAGAAAAAAACCATTACATGAGTTCTAATAATAAAGTAATCTCTCTTATTCTCTATAATCCATCCCAAAACACCTCTGAAAAGGTTAGCAAACTTGCCTAAATGGAAAGGACTTGGATGTATGAGCCCGAAGGGATCACCCAAAATCAGATTTAGGTAACTTTTAGTACAATAATTTAATGTATGCCCCTCTTGAATAAGCACATTAAGATAAATATAACAATAGCTAAAAATATTTTAAACTCTGAAAATGTGTGAGCTGATAAAAATTTGGAAAGTACTCAAAACCAATTCAAAAAAGATATAAGAAATAACCTCTCGCATAAAAATACTAAACAATATTCATATCATTTCATTTTTCTCATTAAAATACCAACAATTTGCTAAAAATATCAAAATCCCAATTTTAAAATTCTTTGTTTCTCTATTATTCAAGGCAAAGATTGCCAAAAAAAAGCTTTCAGACATTTTTAAATTATTTTTAATTAAAATAATTTGATTAAATAATAAAATTATTATGGTTATTATGATTACTGTATTATAATTTGAGCCAGAGGTAAATTGGCAGAGTAATTTCATTTACTTCAGGATCTAGTCTTTTATCTTGAAGTAAGAAAAGAAAGAATTATAGAGATACAGCCACATACAATTGTCACTGGTGTTGTAGTTCTTAAGAATGGCCTTCAATTCCTGGAGTTTCTGATGTGCTCTTGCATGGACACTGTCTATTAAAAGCTTCTCTACTGACAAATGGTCTATCTACAAAAATCAAAGTAAAATCAGTTATTAAAAAACAAAACTTTCTGAAAAGTTTTCAGTTATAAGGGATTATTGTGCAAGCATTGGTATTATAATTTAGTTTCATGTAAATTAAGTAGCAGGTCCATTGTAAATGTCTTTTAAAATCTTAGCTTAAATCAAGCAAATTTTTAAAATATAATTACTAATACAATGCAGGTAATGGAACAAGAGTATCTGTCCATGTCAGAACTCTTTTTATATATTTTATGTAAATTTTTATATTTCATGCTATAAATTTTACAATGTAGAAATGTTTCCAGTCCTGCAAACCATTTTGCAAAATAATTTTACATTTCTAAATTGCCACCATTTAAAAGCCTTTAAAGAGGGGGGGCTTTTTTGTAACACCTTTTTTGTATTTCAATATTTACTTTTTTCTATTTTCTTTATATCCCAATATTTTAACAATAAGCATATGGGTTAAAAAAGATCTTTTTAAACTGAGACAACTTAAACTGAAGAGATTTACCTTCATAGCTCTCTCAATTAGTTTAGAATCACATGCTGGAAGGGGAGGTTCATGAAAAATTTGCAAAGGCTTTGATACATCATTCTCATCAATCTTAATGGTAACTTTATGAAGAGATGCTGTTCCAGTTTTTCTCCCAACAATTTGTTGGCTAATAAAGAAATACTATGTTAAATAAAAATCTATTTTTATAGAACATTCAGATCAATTAGTAAAATATTATTTCTATATTAAACAAGAATGTAACTGTTTTCTGTATAAAGTTCAAGAAACTCTTTCAAACTTTTCTAACAGGCACACAATCACAATCTTAAAAATTCTTTGTTGTTTCAAATTCTTGACAATTGTGCCTAATATCATGTTCAGCTTTGCTGTTCACTTTTGCTCATTGCTTTCCACGAATAGACCCATTGTAACAGTATATAAGGCTCATTTAACTACCTCAGGGATCAGTGTCACAAAAGCATTGATTAAAGGAATGGTTTGAGTCAAATAAGTTGTAAAAATCATTTAAAGACCTATGACTATGTGTTACTGTTTATTACTGTTTAGGTTTGTGGCCTAAAACTCTAATGTATTCTTACTTGCAAATGAACAAGCAGCCTGAACTCCAAGATTAATCTCAGATCATGAGCTAGGCTACATAGGTTTTTAAAAAATGTTATCTGTCCTCTAAGCTCTAAACAAGGGACGAAGCCAATACCAATATTTTACATTCAACACAAAACATGAAGAACAAATATAATAGATGGAAAGTATAAATGTTTTTTTTTTAATTTCAGATATGTATGCTGCCTGGAAATACCATAACATATTCATACATCTCTAAAGACAACTTCTCATTGTATATAATACTATTAAATATTCACGTTTATATATTCAAGTAGTTGTGATTAGTGGTCCTAACTTCTTAAATAAAAGCCAACCATTAAATAAATGCACAGAAACAGAAACTGCATTTCCATTTCACCAATACAGATAGTTGCAACTTCTCACTTTGATCTACACTGAACATACATACATACATACATACATACATACATACATACATATACACACACACACACACACACACACACACACCTCAATGACAAGAAATTTGACNTATACACACACACACACACACACACACACACACATACACACACACACCTCAATGACAAGAAATTTGACTCATAAAATTGCACCAACTGCAAAGATTAGGAAGATTTTGTAGATTTCAAATGTGCGCCTATTTAATTATATAATCTAGCTTTTATTTTTATTTTTTTTATATTTATTTAATTATATAGTCTAGCTTTTCTAAGGCATGCATTTCCAAAAGCAATAATACTGTACTGTGAAATCTTTGCCTATGGAAGAGAACTTGACTATTGTAATTACCTTTGCATCTGTTTTAAAAGTTGTGACTCTAAAGTATCCCCATTAATATAACTTAATATATTAATTTCAGGTCAGGATATTTGCTCTCATTTTGTTAACTATTTGTCTTCATTCCAGAAATCAAGTGTATATAACTTACTTAAGAAACAGCATACTTCCCTTGAAATCCATACAATCTAAATTACAAACTACATACTATATATCAAATTATCATAATATAAAAGTTCTTGAGTTTTCATTATATTTGTTTCCAACAATATAATATTGTTACATGGAAGGATATAAATTGCTTAACAAATAATAATTATAAGTAGAATTGTGTATGCATTGATTCTAAGAATATCTACAGATAATAGTGATTTTATTTACTTCCAAACAGAGAGGGACAGGCATTTGCCTGCATGGTAGCGTTCCACTTGTACAAGGTCACCCCAGCGTTCTCGGATCAGCATTAGAGTCTGTGAATGTAAAACTTCCAACTGCAGGGATAGGCAGAAGGAATCTAAAGTGGTCTGATTAAGTAAATATTTTGAGCTTCTTAAGAGAGAATATCATCAAAGTAAAAATGCATAAATAAAATGCATTGCTACAAATTTGCTAAAAAATTCAATCTTACATTATAGCTAAAACTTGCTATCCCTTCTAAACCTGTGGTCGCCAACTGGTGGGCCACGGTGATGGTCCGTGAGAAAATGTTGGTGGTCTGTGAGAAAATTTTGGTGGTCCACACAGAAATGTCACCCCAAGAGCACCACCCAAAGCAATTAATCCAGGCTGCGTGGGAACACAAAGCTGCATCGCCCATATGGCCCCTGGGAATCCTCCCCGCCCACTCACTCCTTACCTGGCAAACTTGCCTGCTAAGTTGCTATTTTTCTTTTCTTTTTTTTCCAACCATCAGCTGTTCTGCTGTGCCGGGAGATTTAGATTAGCGGGAAAGCAGGTAATTGTTGGATTTTTTACTTTCTAACTAATCTTTAGATCTTTGGCTACTCTTTTAAGCACAGCCAAACCTCCTTTCCTTAGGAATGAAGGTTCTATTATTCAGTGCAGGTGGCTGATGGCAGAATCATAGATCTCTAAGTGAATCTGTGATTCTTTGAGCAACTCAATCTGCCTGCCTGTTTTGCCTGATTTGGGGTAAAAGTTGCTCTTCTTTAATTAAAAAAAAATCAACATTTACATACATGGTGTGTTGTGAGTTAATTTTGTGAGTTTGCTTGATAGCAAATTTTATGGGTTTGCTTGCAAGTAAATTTTATGTGACAGACCCAGATAGCAGATTGCAGAATCATAGATCTCTAATGAGCAACTCAATCTGCCTGCCTGCTTTGCCTGATTTTAGATAAAAGTTGCTCTTTTTTAATAAAAAGATTCAATATTTTCATATTTTTTATATTTACATACAAGCCATGCCCAGCCAGTCACATGACCACCAAGTCACACCCACAAATTAGGCCACACCCACAGAACTGGTTGTTCGGAAATTTGAATTCATATTAGTGGTCCCTGGGATTTAAAATTATGAGTTTGGTGGTCCCTGAGATCCAAAAGGTTGGCGACTCCTGTTCTAAACCATAATACTATTCTTGATCAACAAAATAGAAAGTTGTTATTAAGAAGAATGTTATAGCATATTAAAAATCTATATAGAGGAATATGCTTCATAATAACTGGTTTTAAATATTTTGAGAATCCCAAATATAACGAAAACTCTGTGAAATAAACATCCTTTTCAGATTATCTTGATTTTTGCAGGTCTTTGCTCATGTGGAAACCTCAGTATGTATGGACTCTAAACAAATGAATAACTAGAAAGAAAGTTGTACTTCTTTCATTAATTTCACAGAAATGTATTTTCTTTTTACTGAACCATAATTCTGTGGCATTCATGTCTTTAACTTTCATATAAAGACATTGTACATTGATTAAAATATCTGAATTGCTCTTTTTTCATTTAATTTTACTACCTGTTCTTAACCAATACAATTTTTCACTACAAAATAATAGACAAATTCCTCCATTTTACAGATCTTGATGTAGTGGATTCAGGTGCAATTGGTAAAATCTGCCTACATTTTTCGCACTTCTGGTCATTCAGTTTACACATATATAAAATTGCATTCCCATTTTATGAATGACAAAATAAAATACCTGAAATCCCTTTTGGGCTGAATGGACATTTTGTTTTAATGGATACCTTTTTTCTTTGTTTAACATTAAATTGTGTGTTCAAAGTATATTTTTCCACTAAAAATATTCTAGGATCCATATCAATTTGGAACAAGTCTCTTGAAAGGATACGTAGGCAGCTGTACATGTCCTGCAGAGGTTTCTCATCAGCAAACAGTCGGGACTGGACCAACTGATGAATGAAATTGATCTGCATACTATGAACCAAGGCACGGCCATCTATCATTAAAATAAAATAAAAAAGCTAAATATTCTTAAAAGATGACCTTATACTACTTAAAATGTTGGTTTAAGTCCTATATTTTATAGGAATATAAAACAATCTCATTAGTGTTTAAAAAGCGGCTACTAATACAGCACACCCTTCAAGAAAACTAAGAGTGAACTTTCAGAGACAGAAGCATTTGAGATGATTGTGGAATCATCAAATTTTATTTTTATTGAAAGATTAATGAAAGACAAATGTTCAGAAATAAGCGTTTGATCAGGAAATGTCTTCTGGCATTACCTCCAGTTTCTTTATCTTCAACCAGAATTTCCAATTTAAGAAGGCGCCATGGGACATCAGGATCATCTCCCATCACAGTTAAGGTGGCCTCAAATTCACCCTCCACACGAAACTTTACACGACCATTAGCTAAAAACAAAATTCAATAAAGTAAATAACAAGATACTAAAAAAAAAAAAAGATTAAAAAGTCCCAAGAACAGTTTTCTCTAAATTGAGAAAGGTTAACAGAAGAGGCTGCTAAAAAGCAAGATTGGGAAAGAGGTATAGGTGATTGCCAACATCATACTGCAGGCTGGGGACAATATAATTCTTTCATAATGTCTAAATAGATCTTCTTTTCCTGTTGAGTCTTTCTTTATCAAACTTCTATCTAATTTTGTTCCCTTTTAATTTCCTTACCGCTATAGATATTGCTTCCCTTTAACCCACTTCCAACTTGTTTTGAAATTAAAAGGAAAGTTAGCCAAAGCAAAGGTCCTAATGATTAAGAGTGGAATAATGTTGTTCTCCAAGATTATAGTCAATACTGAAGACACATATCCACACCTACTACTTGGTCAAGTTAGACCAAGTTTGGATCCAAAAAGCCTGCAGAGGCATTAAACAGATTCTGTTAGATGCATATATTGCTACTTTTCCAAGACTACAAAGGCCATTCATCCTCAAGCATTATTTATTATGTCCAATTTGTCTATTTTTAATTTTCATAAAACTCAGCCAGCAATCAATCAACTCAGAAAGAAACAAATTATTTTTGACATTAAATTTGGGAGATAGATATCAATAAAAGTTCACATATCCTTTTGTCATGGTTCATTCTCCTGAACCTTCACATGTTTCAGAGATTGTCCTGTACAGCCATAAATAAGTAACTTCAGTTCTTACCTACTGTAAGATTAGCCAGCTGTGGTGGAAGATCTGTGGTTACTAGTCGGTGCCGGAGAATCTGATTTAACTGGTACAAGGTTGTTTGTTTCTCAATCTTTGTTATTGGATCAGGAGGAATTATTTTATCCTGTTACAGATAAGTGAATTTTAAAATCATACCAATTTAACTTACTCTGCATTTCATTAGAAAACACATATGATAAAACTTCAAGGACAAACCTTGGCATTCATATTACAGGCTACTATTAGCCATGAGTTTAATTCTAGGCTTAGCTAAAATATTTACAACAATTTCATGCAATTTTGAAATGAACAAGAGAAATTCAGTGAACTGTTATTAGAACCAGTAAATACAGAAATTAAGATATACTGAGCCTGAGAGTTTACAGAACTATAAACCTATCTAAGCTGGTACAAAGTACATCATATCATAAAACTGAACCATTTAATTAGAAATTAACTAATCACAATCAACATAATTAACAACTAAATAATAATAGAATGATTATTTAAGAGAAGAATACTAATATGCTCAAAGCAATAATCTTATTCAAATGCTTTCATAATTAGAAATGAAACTATTCATTCACAATAACTAGAACATGTTGTTAAATCTAGCCTTATACAAAGTTCTGGAGAAATTTAAAAACTACTATTTTATTTATAGGTTAAACAATATATATGGTTGCCCAACTTATATATAGTAAGTCTGGACAACTTACAACATTAAAATAGTTTTTAAAAATTAAATACTTATTTTTAAGTTGACCTAATAACAATATTAATGTTGTATTTGATAGTGGGCAATTATCATGTATTCCAGCAAGGTATCTTAAAATCAGTAAGAAATATTTGGCCTACATTTTTCAATTAGTGTACATTCTAATAAAACTAATTCAAAAAGGCTATACCTAAAATGACACAAAGCTATGAAGAAAACTGCATTTGCAATAACATGGGGAGGGCATTTAAAATCATTTAAAATTGCAGAATAATTTACCCGTATACATGTTGGCAATCGTGGGTATGACCCAGTTGTCAGCACATCGATAGCATATGGGATAGCAAAGTTTGGCAGACGGGCATGAACCAAAGCATCTCGGGCTAGTGAGGCTAACCGATCAGCTGTGTCCACAAACAGAATAGCTTGTTGATCTAAAAAGCTTGATATCATCTGTGTGTGTGCGTGTGTGTAGAGGGGAGGAGGGAGGCAGGGAGGGGAGAGAGAGAGAGAGAGAGAAAGAGAGAGAGAAATATTTCTCTAATTATTTATTCTTAACTTATCTCTAAAGTTCCTATGAAACACAACTACTTATAAGTCACCTATTCCAAAAGCCAATATTTATGGTGAAATAAATATTGGAATCATTATAAGAAAATACATTACAATTAATGTTAATCTTACATATTATATAAATCATATTAAGAAAGTGCAGTAGTTGGATGCACAAGATCGTGCATTTGCAAGACAATTTGGGAATTAGTTATTGAACAACAATGGAAAAAGAAGGAGAAATAACAACTTATTAAAGAAATACCTGTATAGTTATCTGGCAGTATAGCTTGTCCAAGCAGTGCTACTACTAATATTCATGTATGGGTTGACTTGTCTAAGAAATCAAGGAAGCAGTGGCACAGAATTGTGACAGGTGACAAGCTCACTGCTTAAACTGAGAAGTATAGAGAACTCCATACTGAGAAAACCTTGGCTTCTAGCAAAACAGATAGTCAAACCAGGAATATACAAGTTTGCCAAAGCGTGGAAAGAAAGAAAAAGTGTGTCTAGAAAGTGAAGTTGAAATCAAAAACAAAAGCCTAGACAAACCAATGCTACTGTGGTATCTTTATTTATAGTACGGGTAGTCCTCAACTTACAATCACAATTGAGCCCAAAATTTCTGCTGCTACGGCATTTGTTAAATGAGTTTTGCCCAATTTTATGAACTTTCTTGCCACAATTGTTTAGTGAATCACTGCAGTTATGTTAGTAACTTAACGGTTGTTAAGTGAATCTGGCCTCCCCACTGACTTTGCTTGTCAGAAGGTTAAAAAATCTGATCACATGACCCTGGGACCCTGCAATTGTTATAAATATGACTCAGTTGCCAAGCATCTGAAGTTTGCTCATGTGACTGTAGGGATGATACAATGATTGTAAGTGTGAAAAAACAGTCGTAAATCACATTTACAGTGCTACTGTAACTTTGAATGGTGACTAAATGAATTGTTATAAGTCAAGGATTACCTGTATGTATTATTTTGCAGCTTTAATTATTGCACATAGAATTCTATTACCCTATAACTTATTTAAAGTGCAATTATAGACAAACATGTATACAATTTAAGAACAGATACAAACTACAAGATGTGTGTGTGTCTGCACAATCTGATTATCAGGATAAAACAAACATAACCAAAGTTCCTGGTCTTATGTGCTTGTTTGAAAGCCTGTGACAAACATATCCAAGAGGAAGAGTTTGCATCATGATATTACAGTGCTCAGTTCCTCTGCCAACACCTATGTTATTAGTCTAAAACTAGAGGGGAGAATCCTGAGAAAAAAATCAGAGAGGCATAGATCACTTGGAAACAATGAATATTTTTTTACAGTCAAAAATCAGTAACTTAAAATAATGTCTTAAAACATCCAGACAATATAAAATAATATATATATAGTAGGACAAACAGTTTTAAAAAAGCAGTGAGAGATTAATTGCTACAAATGCTAAGGGTGATGGATAACCAATTTTGGCAACTGTTCCTTATCTGTTGGCACACTCTACGCTATACAAAATTTTGCCACCTTACAGGTAATAGGAAACACACAAGCAAGAATTAATCATTGGATGGCCTAGAAAGTTTACTAACAGGAAAAAAGTTTATTGTTCAGATGACTACCAAACTCATAAAATAGCAGAACCTGCTCCCATGTTTCAACCACCCCTTAAGCACAATTTTGGACACATTCTTTATCGGTCATCTTACTAAATCTGCCTTCTAGCAGAAATAATTGGAGGATACTAGTAAGAAATGCCACTGCAATGTTGTAAGCAATATAGTACTAGGGTGGCAACATTTGGCTAGCCACATATTAGACTAGAAGCTTACAGGAGCCAGATTCAACTCATTCACCACGTGAAAGCCGTGCTTTTCTGTTTAAGAAGCATTCTAATTTAGTCATAATCTACAGAAAGCAAACAGTCTGAAGCAAAACCAGAGATCTGCGATTAACCCAAATAGTCTAGTTACAGGATGAATGAAATTTATCTAAGATTGTTGGAGAAGCCAAACTTACATGGGGACCCAATTTCAGGAAGGTGTTTGATAATTCTTAGGAATCTGAAGCATTGCCCTGGGAAATTTGGATTTGACATTTCCAGAAGGTTTATTTAAATAACTGATTTTGTAACTAATTTTAAAAAATAATCAGGTCAGCCATTCAAAGGTTGGAAATAAGTAGGGATGTGTCAGCATTAGTAGGTAGACCAGACAGGAAACACTACCAAATGAACTAAGGTTACTTTAATAAAATCTTGCAATTCTGAAAGTATTTATCTTCTCCTCCTTCTTTTGCAGCCCAAGAAAATTGGGAGGTTTTCTTAGTTTCTTACTCCACCCACATTCCTGCTGTGGACTATGTTGCCTTTTATCTGACCATTCCCTTGGCTACATCTTGTTGCCCTGTCTCTGAAGGTCAATCTCACATACAATTACAGGATATGCAACACTTGGACCTCTGAAAAAGTGTTTGGAATGACAGCACACACCTTTCAAGACCTCCTCAAACATTAGCTAAAATCCAAAACTTCTGTAGGAAATAGTATTTTCTATCTGTGACACCAGCTAAAATCTTTTTAAAGTAATAATGTTCAGAGTATTTGAAATATTGGTAACCAATATACTACAACTACCTTAAGTAGAAGAATTGTAGAAAATATCTTGCTTCCATTATTTCATTGGCCATTATTCATGGACATTCAAACTTACCGCACATTTTTCAACTTTCCCAGCATTATTTGCCCATTTTACCAAGGCTAATAATCGGACAAACAGCTGCCGTGTACGACTTGCAAACTGCACTATTTCTATTTTCCTGTGAAAAAAAAGACACAAAAATTCACTTAGAAACTATATAGTTAAATTAGTTTGAAAAACAATAAAGATCAAATGAAATCAAAATCAGTTACAACAGCTCTAGAAGAACATATTAGAAAATAACTATGACCAGATAAAATTAATGCTCATCACTGGACTGTGAATGTAGTTGGAGTAAAATACAATAAGCATTTTAAGTTAATGCATGACTGGATTAATTCAGTTCAAAGACTGAATTATTAATAAACTGTCCCAAAAGATCTATTATATATAGTTAAAAAGATTTCTTTTTTATTTTATCTTCAATCTATCTCTTTATCTACAACTTTATTGTAAAGTTGGGTTTAGTAAACTGCTTTCAGAAGTAATATCAGTTTGTCCTGTATTCATAATAAATCAGACCAAGAACTATTTGCCGCTAACATCAAAAAGTTAGCTGCATTATATAGTTTGTTCAAATTTTAACATAAACAATTCTCCTATATAAAAGCACATGAATCAAGAAAACAAGCACATCAAATACATCACCACAATTGCATTAGCTATGCCTGTTTCTCTGAATAGTTTCTGTGTATAACTGGAATTGATGTTTCTCGTTTCTCTGAAGTAAAATCTTCAGGGCTTAAGACAAAGCTTTTTCCATAGTGACACCACATCTCTTAAACTAGTTCCCCAAGAGAATTACTGAACATTTCATTATTAGTACTGTAGTAGAAAACAAACATGTTTTCTTTTGCCAAGATATAAATAGTTTAAACTTTAAGCTGCATTTTTCCATTTTCTTGATACTATTGTAAAGCTTAACTCCTCCTCATCTTGATTTTAAATAAAAATAATAACTGTATAATATTTTATAATAATATTTATATTCCAGAGAATTTTTGGCATAAATGACTAATCAATGCTCCTACAGCATTGGATACACCAAATGACATTTACTATTTAATTAAAATATGCCCCAAAGTACTAAACTGAAATGTAGGGACCAACTGAATTTTCTTAACATCAAGTATTCACAGTGACATGTCATTAACAACTTTATCTTTGCAAGAAGTATGTATTAAAAAACAATATGGTAATATCTTAGAATCATATAAACTACACCTTGCCCTGTCACACAAAAAGAAAAGGGGTATAGCAGTATACATTAAGGATTGGCTGAGACCAAATCAGATTTTTGCAGATGAAGAAGGAAGAATCTTAATAGTAGAAATAATGTCAAATTTTAAAAAATGTTGTTGATAGTAATATATGCACCAAATACAGACCAAACAGAATTTTATCATAAATTACATCGAAAAATAACAGAATTGGAACAGGAAAATGTATGTGTAATAGGTGACTTCAATGCCGTGGTAGATACAGAAAAAGATTATGCAAAGAGCAAAAAAAAAAAAAAGAGGAAAACACCACCAATTACATTTCACAAAATGGTGCAAGAATTAAATTTAAAAGATATATGGAGAGAATTAAACATGCAGGAGAAACATATACATTTTTCTCAAATCCACATAGCTTCTGGTCAAGGATCGATATGGCGTGGATGGACCCCAAAATAGGAAAAGACGTAGAGGAAATAGAAATAAAGCTGAATACTTGGGCAGACCATAACCCATTAAAACTGAAATGGAAGGGAAAAAAGGAAAGGGAGGTGGACTTTAAATCAGAGAATTTTGAAAGATAAAAATTATGTGCAAATGTTAGAAAAAGAACTTAAATTGTGTTTCAAAGATAACGCAAATGAACAAACAATGTTACAAAACTTATGGGATACAACCAAAGCTTATATTTGAGGATTAACATTGAGGACTGACATACAGAGCGAGAAGGAACAAAGATAAGATCGAACAACAAATGGAATAACAGCAAAAACTTTAAAATTGGAATTTAGAATGCAAAAGGACCCCCAAAATGAGGAAATCAAAGGAGAGAGGGATGTGGTCAAACATAAAATAAATGTAACTTTATAAGAAGAAATGGTGTGAAACCTTAGAATGGTGAAACAAAATTATTTTGAGCATGCAAACAAACCAGGAAGATGGCTGGCGTATAAGTTAAAAAAAGGGAAAGAAAAAAAATTAATACAAAAGTTACAGGATGAGAATGGGATTCCACATCATTTGATAGAAGAAAACCATTCCCCAATTTTTTTTCACATTATATAAACAGGATGATATACTAGAAAAAAATATTAAGCAATATTTAAATGACAGAGGTGTACCCACAATTCCAGATCTTACAAGGGAAATGCCAAATGCCAAAATTACAATGATAGAGATGAAAAAAGCAATTAAGAAACAAAAAAGCAATAAAACACCCGGACCATACTGCCTAAAATACTGTTTATTTTCCAAACAATTCCAATAAAATTAGGGAATTTTTTTTTACAACTAAACAATATCTATATACTGATATGGACAACCCTAGAGCAATTTCAGCACAATATAGGTACTGTACATAGAAACTCCTGCTACTGATGTAAAAAAGTGTCAGGATTCCAACCAGTGCCCTAACTCAATTAAGAGTCTCAAGCCATCTGGCAATAAGTGTTTTATTAGGAGCACCATATCAGCATTACCTAGGTGAAGACAACTTTGACTTCACCCCTTTTGCATCTTGCCTGTGATCCTGTTTTCCCCCCTCTAAAAGTGTGCCACCCATCACATTCCCCAATGAGGTAATTTCACTGGTTGTAGAAGTCCCTCCCTCCAGCCATCGCTGGTATCCATGGAGATGGCCTTGACTTGCTCGGCCAGACTGCATCTTGTTATGACCGAGAAGTAAATTCCTTGATGCAGCTACAAGGCATAGGGATTTCCCATCCCCCTGCCTATGGCAACTCGGAAGCAGGTCAGGGAAGCTTCATTAGTTGACAAAAAGCACATTCTAATTATACCCATAAAGGTATTAGCTAAGAACCTATACATTCAAAAAATAAAAAATGCCACTAACATATGTACATTCAAAATATATGGGCTGCTTAAACAAGGATTTCATATTAAATTATGAAAATGTATCACGGAATCAGAAATATCCAATCATGAAAAACATAAATAAAAGAGAACTTGAAATCGTCAAAGCAGAAATATTAACTTGTCAGGAAGGAGTTGAAGTTTGAATGTTGTTTGTTCAGATATGAGGAAACAGAAAATGACAGGAGGAATTGTTGCTATCCTGGTAAAGGGGAGGGAGGAATTAGTCAAACTTGAAATAGTTAAATGGACATCTGGAAAGGAAAAAATATGACTTTTAGATGGTGTGTGCAAGTTACACTGCTGAAGATTAGCCTGTTGCAGGCTGAGTTTTGAAAAAACTGAAACAAGATAGATGGACCAAAAACTCTGATAAATCAAAGCTAAGAATTCTTAATATAGACAGCTTCATGGAAAATGAAAGAGACCGAAGAGAAGCACATTATACTAGCTCAAGAGATTGTTGGCATCCAGTTTTGAACTTCCCCGAAGATGGACCGCTGACGATTGTCCATGGGTTTGGTCCATCCTTCATCGGAGAGCCCCGATCGGTTAGATTTGGGGCAGAAGCCGCATCATAGGGGCAGCAGAGGAAGGGGAGACCATCAGCCAGGTAGAGGAGAGTCACAAATCCCCTCCCTAGCTTGGCAATTGCTCCCTCCCGAAGACGTCTGAAGAAGTGGTCTAAAATGGCCACCCTGAAGAGGAAGATTAAGCTGGAATAAGATTGTGCAGGAGAGAGAAAAGAAGCGGACAGCAGGAGGAATGGGATGCTATAATTAAATGGAAAGAACTCCAGGATTAATTTTTAAGAAAGGATTTAAAGCGGTGAAGGGAAAGGAGAAAAAAAAGGTATGAATTGCTTTTGACAGCAGCGGGGCTTTGAACTGTAAAAGGTAGTAGCTGGAAGAACAACGCATCTAATTAATTTGGATAAGTATATTCTGATTCTATATAGGCACTAATTAAGCTGAACTAGAGATTATCAAAGGAAATTTAATACCAATTGGATTTGATTTTTTTCTTGGAAGACTATGGAATTGTGGTTTAAAAAGCTCTGAATAGTTGGGAAAAAAGGGGTGAAGATCTGTTATAACACAGAGTGCAATTTAATGGTTAAATCTAACTTGTTTTTTTTCTAAAAGACTGTTTCTTAAAAATTGTAAGGAAAATTGAAATAATAAAACAAAAACTTTGAAAAACTGAAACACTGAAACAAAGAAAGAAACAGGAAGATTCTTTAACTAACTGTTGAATCTGGCATAGATCTGGTATTGGATTAGCTGAGGAATAAAACCCAAGAGGAATAAAACAAAAGCAGACAATTGGAAAATAATCTATTTGGGTTAATTTGTTAGCCAGAAAGGTGTAAAATGGCAATATCTCTTCTGGAATTAAAAATGAAACTTAGAAACATGAAAAAAACATTACAAGAGCGAGATGAATCATTGGGCTTTGCTTTAAAATTTATGGAAAATGTGATTGCAGAATATGAACAAAGACAAAAGACAGAAGAGGAAGTGGAGCGGACTACAGAAGAGGCCATTTTTAATTACCACCGAGAACAAAGAATTCTGGAAAGGAGGAGGAAAAGAATAGGAAATAAATATAGATGTAAGAAGTTAAATAAAGAGGGGAATATCTGGAAAATTTAAAAAGGTAAAAAGAATCAGCAGAAAGTTGAAGGGCAGAAGGAAGCTATAAATAGAGAGGGGGATAAAAACTGGAGAGAAAGAATAAAGGGGAAAATGGAAGGGGAAAGAAGGGATAAGAAACAGGATTTGGAAACAATGAAATATGGAAATTGTAAAAAAATGGAAAAAACTGCTCAATTAAAAGACACGGAGTTAATGGCTGATTAATATTTAAAAAAAGGATTCTGCAAGGTGATGGGGTAGCATAAACAAATTTAAAGTTATGAAATAGGGACATATAGACTGACAAGATGGGAAATAGAACTGTTACTCTTTGATATTGGAATTTAAGCTCTTTTTTTCATGTATAGAGATAACTGCAATAACTAATGGAATATGTTTATTAAATGTATTGAAATAATTTTAAGAAATATGTGTATTAAAGATACTAAAATAAATGAAATTATATAGGAGGAGAGCTGAAATGGAATTAACATTAGGGTTCAGGATCAAATGAGTAGATTAATATGTCTTCTTTTTTGAAATTGTAAACAAATCTTATGGAATTAAGATGAGGAAAACCATGCAGAATCTGATTTATATGTGCTATGTAGTTTTAAAGGGATTATTAATTTTAATGTTTTAAGTAATAAAAAGTTAAACGTTTAATGGTATTAAAAAGGGAAGATAATTAATATGTAGTACTTAGAGGTGGCGCACTTAAATTGATAATTCGGAGGGAAACTATTTCTTAGGAGTGTATCTAATTAGAATTTAAGATGGAATATATAAATGTGACAGTTAAAAGTATCAAGGTATCTTAATTATGAAATTAACATAGATGAATTAAATAAGAGGCAAACATTTGGAATAATATAATAAAATAGAAAACATATAAAAAGCATTAAGATAAGAAGTTGAATACAAAAACTGAATATGTAACTATGGTCATATTTGTACATGAAACCTGTAATCATGCTGTTCACTAAAAGGAGATGTTTTTAAAATGTGGAAAACTGAATAAAAGTTGTTTTTAAAAAAAGAGATTGCCAATCTGTAGAATTAACCGTTATTTAACTCTTAAAGGCTAGGTCACACTGGCCAACGGATGCAAAACGTATGTAAAAAGGACACAGCGGACGAGCAAATTTTCAAACCGTTGTTATCCATTCTCAAAAGTGCCCCAAATTTGCATAAACAGAGCGGACAACAACGGAAAGGAACGGACGGGGGGAGGACGTAGCGAG
>BHFT01060737.1:0-13714 GCA_004320025.1 Laticauda laticaudata
TTCTTCACCACGAATATGGACTAACTGCTGATCACTCAGTGTCAGTCCAATTATACTAAGAGCCTTTTCATTATCCCCATTAAAGTCAGCTATTTTCTTTTTATCTTCATTGTTCAATGGGTCCCAAAATGTTACATCTGGTGGACTATTAACTACAATCCATAATCCATCTTTACACAGAAGTAGGCTGCACTTCATAGACCAGGAAACATAGTTTGTTCCATCCAACCAGGTTATCTCTGATTTCTTGTGCCATTGGTAGTTTAACAATGAGCTGGCTGAATATGAAACTGTATATTCACACTGATTCTCAATATCTCTCTGGACTGTTGATGTAATTCCCCGCTGAGGGAATGAGCGCATACAGGGAGATGTATTTGAGCACACAGATACACTGTATAGTAAATGTAGGTTTTTACTTCCAGAAAGGTTTAAGCAAAGTTCAAACACAGTCCAAAATCATTCACAGGTAAGATCAGTCAGTTTTCAGTCCAGGGATAATCCAATAACAAATTCCAGTGTCAAAAACAGTTCAGTTTCAGACTTACATCAAATCCAGTGGTATCGGTCAATCAGGTAAAATGGAGGAACAGCAATACTCTCCAAAAGAAGGAAAAAGAGAGACTCACTGAGACTTCTGAGACAGCCTAAGACAACACAGGTTTCTGGCTCCAACTTATGGCCGTTTGAGAAACCACACCCAATTACAGTTTTGCATTTTCTTTCTTTTAAAATTTTTTTATTGGTTTTTAAAACAAACATAAACAAATAAAACATAAAAACTTCAGACCATCTTCCATATATGTACATACAATGTACCATCTTTCATACAGTGTGCCAGTTGGTTTACAAATTGTTTTGTGCTTCCGTTTCATAGTCTTCAATTACAATTACACTGTATATGATCTCATATTTTCAATCCAATATTAAATATATTAGTATCATTATTAATCAATCATTTATGATACTTTTATTCATTCATGCTTTAGGAAATAATCATATTTTACTTAATTTGTTTTGTGACAATTCATATTATTCATCCCAAAAAATCTATCCTAAAATCATTTTGTAGCATATAATTAAAAAGAACATCTTTATATAATTTAGTTATTTCGTTACTATATTCTTTTGTCTAACCATTGATAGAAAGATCCCAATTTTATAAAATTGTTATCTTCTCTAATTTCAAATGTCAATCTGCTCATTCAGCACATTCACAAATTTTTCCATAATTTTCCTCTGTTGATTGTGTTTTTTCATTTTCCAGTTTTTTAGCAATACAATCCTTAGCTGCTGTTAATACTTTACAGTCAGTATTTAAGTTCTTCACTATATATTTCAGTAAAAATTACCCAATAAAATATCTCTAGTTTCAAATCTATAGTTTTTGTATTTTTTCCAACCATGTGTGGATTTTAGTCCAGGAATTTTTGAGCATTGCTCACCAAGTCCAACACATATGTAATATGAGCAGGTATCTGATGACATTTCCAACATTTTTCAGATTTATTCTGAACATTGTGCTATTCTTGTCGGGGGAGAAATGCCACCTGTAAAACATCGGGATACAAATATCTATTATAGCGTTGACATTGTCATTTATAATTTGAGGACCACATTTTTTTCCATCTTCTCTAGATCAATCTCCCGTCATATCCAAAATTCTTCCCCAAGCAATCATAGTTTCTTTAACTTGTTCTTCTTCTAGTTTAATTTTCTAATGAATATCCATACAATTTTAATCACCTTTTCATCAAGTACCTGTCTTATCTAAGTCAGTCAAGTTTATCATAGAAATCTTTCTGTTTTTAGAATCTTTATCATTACCTTGAATGTATTTCCAGAGGAAAACCAAGTTCATCTTTATACCTTGTTGCTCTAGTTTTGTATAGATTTAAGTTCACCCTTTTCATTCAATATATTCACCATATCTGTTTGTTCCTTTTTGTATATTATAGGATAAGAAAATGCTTCAATAGCTCGATCAGCCCGACTGCGGCAGTTTTGCTTTCTTAAAAGATCATAGTATTAAAATGTCTATCCTGGTTTATATATTTCCAAACCCAAAACCTGTTAGGTGACTATATATTCCTACATGACCATACCAATTTCATGATATGTACAGAATAACCCTGAGTTAACAAGATATGTACATGGAAACATATGGAGAATAGTTATGAATTATTCAGCCACACACAGATACACTAAATTGAGTTAAAGTTTACTTTAAGAAATAGCACAGTTCAATAAACAGTCCAGGTCATATACGTTTTATAGTCCAAAGAATATCCAATTACAAAGACTTCTTACTGGTTGCCTTTGTCATTTCAGTAAACCAAAATATCAAAGTATAAGCACAGCATAAATACAACAGAGAATCTTAGATAGCAATAGAATGCCAGAGAGACAGAATGTCAGAGAGAGTACACTATGATCTCTAGCTCTCTTTTATGGTAATTTGCAATATAATAAATCAATTGGAATATAATATAAATCACAACAGTGATTTTGTCTTTAAGCTACAAACATACATTGTTGGTGTATATATTGCCAACCCAACTAATTAGTGGACAGAATCCTAACAAGCATGGTACAAGTTCCCTACATTAGGGATCCCCAATCCCATGTCTATGTCCCTGTCACACATTGCAGCCCTTTGCGAACCAGACTACGCAAACAGCAGGTGAGTATGTAAGCACATGAATTTCCATTTGTGCCAGTCACAGGCACATGCATGAAATCATTCCCTTCTGCTGTCATGAACAGTCTGCAGAGCTGGAAATGTTGGGGACCACTGTATTACATCATTACATATTAATCTGGGCTTCCTATCGATTGTTGGTTTCTTTCAAAAATAAAACAGTGGGTAGCTGCATCCCATGCTCTTGTTTTTGGTTTTTGATTGCACCTGGAACAAAACCAGGTGTTCAATAGAATTTTCTGGCATGGATAGCAGGAAATCATCTTAGTTTGCCTTCTGGTAAGAGGCTGTTTTGAGATTGTCTGCACCTTCTGTGACAGAAAAATGAAAGCCAAACATCTGAATAAGGTAGATAATTTTTGCCAAATTGTCATGTCATGATCTCAAATTTCAGGTGTGTACATTGGGCACAGAGTTTGAAATTTACAGATAAAACAGAAAGCTATATATAAAATAGGTAGGTTAAAGAAAATAAAAAGGATGATATTTTGCAAAGTCTTTTGGGGAAAGGGTGGGAAAATTATATATATAAAAGACATGTTTAAGAGAAAGGCAAGCAAAAAAGCATATTTATTTATATGCAAGATTTTTCTTCTCTAAGCTTTTGAAAAATGGTGCAAGCATAAAGTTGGTAAAAGCTGATAAATGCAATAAAAGTGATATTTGCTGATTTGTTCATTTTTTGGACAGACAGAGAACTGTTTAATCCTATATTTTAATCCTATATTTCTCCAGGATACCTGCTACTAAAGATTAGTAATTTAAGCATGGCAAATGCTTTCTTGCTCTCTTCCATGTTTCTTTTCTTTCCTCAACTTCATAAAGCTCATATGCTATTCCTCCCCACCCCAAAGTGACAAATGTATTGATTATCTGAAGTAGACAGGATCCATTATTTTGGATTTCACTTTTAAACTAAACACAGTGGTTCAGTTGTTCACACCCCTCATCTGATGGTTAAAGGGAACAAGAATGCTTTTAATAAAAATCCATTTATTCCTTGCATGCATGCACATAGGTATTAGATGGTTTCCAGATAAATCTTTCTTGGATGGATGACATTTTCTCACTGAATGGATTCTTAATACTGTTTTGTTTGTGTCCAAATCTGCTATGGATTTGGGAACAGCACCAATATCAGAACAGCTTTGCACTGAGATTTCATAAATAATTTGTTTAGTAGTCTGTATTCTGAAAAAAACATGGCTCTATACACATATAACCTCATTTATCTGTTCATTTTAGACCATTAAATTATTATTTCATATCTTGTGGGGCAAATTCATTATAACATAATACATGCTCAAACAATATATGTTGATAGATTATTAAGTTTATTGAAGCATCTCTAGCTTATGTGTTTATTCATCCAATTCCGAAACATACATGTCTAAAATTATTTTACTTGAGAAGACTGAAGTGAAATTTTCACATCTCCTATATTTTTATACATCTTTTAAACAATTTTTAAAAGTATGCATATATTAATGCCTTAAATCTACCTGTTATGCCATAGTACCAACTTACATCAAATATGTTTTTCTGCCTACTGAAGAGGTTGAGATGAATGCATCTCAAGATCAAATTCAGTACACTTTTTAGATTTTCATTGTTTTCTTTCATATTTACTTTTTTTCCTGATTGCTAATGTAAGAACATGATTCTGTCAGTATTTCAAACAGAAATTCACGGTGTTGTTTGAATTATAACTTGTGTGTTTCAATGAATCAGTATGAATTCCTGATCCACTTTTGTGAACTACCTGTCTAATGGTGGAGGGGGAAGGCTATGGTCGATCTCTATGGATATCTATAGTTTGAAAATAATTGTGCTAAGATGACTTGAATAACTGAAAACCAGTTGTCAATTTTGATCCACAATTTGAAAAATGTTACCCAAAGAGATTATGAGCTTATGACAAACTCCAGACAAAAATTTTTTGTCTGCTCATCTTGCTTTCTACAGTTATCCATTATATGCCTTGTCTTTATAGAGTTACCTAATTATGAAACACAGCAAATGTCTTTCACCAGCTTGCTACACTTTACTTGAATCTATTAAGGCTAGGTCCCACTGGCCGACGGTAAGGCTTAGGGTCCCAAACTGGCGACGGATGCCAAACATTGCATAAAGGACCACAGCGGTATGAGCAAATTTCGGGGGTGGCTCCAATCCATTGTCATCCACTCCAAAAAGTGGTGAAATTTCCATAAACAGAATGGAAAAGAACGGGAAAAGAAACAGAATGTTGGTAGTACATACGGGGATGTTAAGCGGATTTCCATAAGGAAGCCTAGTGAATGACAGCACGATGGAAGTGGATGACACATCTGAAGGGGTTCCGGGGACGAAATTTCAAAAGCGGATGCACAGGGGTAGGGGCTGGATTGCATAGCGGATGGCATCCTGACGGACGCCTATAGGAGCAAAGCGGGATGTTGCACAGATGTATATCGGATACAAAGCGTTACTGCGCATGCGGAAGGATGAATTGTGTAAGCTCCGCATGGAAATTAAAGAATGCCACAACGCAGCCAGTCAGGCATTCAGGGGGAAAGAATGTGCTTGCCACATACATCTTAGGCATGAACGCCATGGGTTCGTCAGGTCAGGGAGAAAGAGGAAGAGCTGGTGCCGATTCGAATTCCAGCCCTGGCAGAAGGAGCATGAACGCAGCTATCGCCACAACCCCTGGAACTGAATCTGAACCTTCTGCCTGCTAGTTGGCTTGCGCTGTGGCTGTTATGGACCAGCGCCCCAAGCCCGCTCAACCCTCAAAGCCCTGCTGCTGAAAGACGCCTGCTGCTCAAGCCCCTGAAGGCCCTGCTGACTCAACCTGCCCGGCGCAGAAGGAGGAAGAGGCAGAGGAAGGAAGGAAAGGGAGAGAGAAACAAGATACACCGTTTCCGAGGAGCATGAGGATGAGTGCTGGAAATGGCTATGGAGAATGAGTACCTCCTGGAAAAGGGCCAAAGACTCTAATCGTGACACCAAGAAGAAGCAGGCAGCTTGACGAGACAAGGCAGAGAGCCTGGGGTTACACTGCAGATGTACTCCTGGTTGTGGTGGAAGCACATGCAACCTGGTATTGGCAAGCATACACCTCAAAAAATCCAGGGCAAGCTGCTGTAAGCTTTCACTGACTGGAGATGATAACGTCATGGCCAAGTGCAATTCCTGGAGGGTGAGATCACCACCAAAGGAATAGCCCCTCTCTGAGACCCCTCTCCTCAGACAGCCCATCAGACAGCCAGTCCTCTGCCGACGCCAGGAACCAGCTTACCCTGTCCACAGCAGGTGATCTTCAGAGGGCCCCACGGTAGAGGACCCACCTGACAGCTGCACTCCACATGCTATTTGTTTTTGGGTGGACTTTGGAGGATCCCCTGTCACAAATGGGTGAAGAAGTAGCGAGCCCACGCGAGGCCACCCACCCCCAAGGCTCCCAGGCATGCAGGCGAACAGAGGGCCAGACTGGAGGGTCAGGACCACAGTTGTACTGTTGCCGAAAATCAGGGACACAATGAAGAGCCAGCCACAGAACTTCTCTCCTAGCTGTCCACTTGCCGACAGAGGATTCCTGGTGCACCACAACACCTTCATCACCTATGTGAAAGCCACAACCGCTGAAGGGACCGTGCCGAGCCCAGTTACAGGTGATGAAGGAGAAAGATAAACAGCACTTACTGCCACAACCCTCAAGGCCCAGCTGAAGCTGCTCCTACCAGTCCAGGTCTGGCTCCTCCACCCCAGGCCAATGTACGAGTCACAGCTCTTGCACGGCTTTCAAAGCGCCTCTCAGCCTACCAAGCTATGACTACCAGGATTTCCGCACAGCACAAGGCAGAACTTCCCAGTCCAGGCCCAGGTTCATCGGATGCCAACAGATGTCAGTCCTCACTCAGCTGCAGACCTAAGACAGCCCCACATCACTCCTCCCTTCGCTCCACCCCACAGCCAAGCTCGTCAATGGACAATCTGTCATCAGGTCTCGGGCCTCACATGTCAGGTCCTTGGATGAATGGGTTCCCTGCTACAACCTCCACGGGACTGAATCAGCTTCTCCGGACCAGCTATCCTGGAACACACCATCCCCCTGTTTTGTATCTCGGGGCCAAGCACCCGCAATGGTGCCTGCAGACGCAAGCACTAGCTGACAGCCACCTCCACAAGTTCCCTGCCCGCTGAAGCAACTGAGACCATGGACATGACTCAGAGTGACTGAGAATAGTGTCAGAGACTGAGTTGTTTACTTGTTAAGTTTATCTTTGCTTTAGACACTTTACTTGGTTCATTTTGCCTTTTTTAATAAAGTCATAAAATTTACCTGAGACAGTTAATAAAGTTATCTTTGCTTAAGACATTGGTTCATTTTTTTTACCTTAGTAAAGTGTTGGTGAAAACTTTTAACAAATGGTTAAGCCTTTGCATGCTTGTGGAATAGATAAGGATAGTTTTGGGACAAATAAACCTCCAGTGCAAGCATAGTGGGACTGTATGATCCACCCTCCCAGGTGCCACACATATGGCCTTTATTATCAATAACAATTTAATCATTTGATCAACAACATTTCAACAATAAACAAAAGCTCTTTATTAAATGCCCTGTTCATTGTAGGGCCACTCAACCTACATGCACAATCTCATCAGTGTTATGAGACAGGCTCAAGGAAGCATCCATTAAGCATCTACCATCCTGTCTTGCCACTCACTGCTCCAGCTGGTGCACCAGTGTCTCACGAGGTTGTGCTGCTTCTCCCTTCATGTGAAGCTCTGCTGGGCCTTGCACAATCCACAGGTCTATCAGGTTTCGTCCTTGCCTCCATTCACAGGCTCCATGTCCCCATTCCGTTGTGGACGGTCCACAAGTCTGTTCTGCAACACTGGGTAGCGGGTCGCATGAGATTGTGCAGGATCCAGCAAGCTTCCACGATCCTCCTCACAGTATGTGCTCATTCCTAACATGGTGGTGAGAAGTATCTGGAACCTGTTGGCCAGGATGCCAAAGGCATCCTCCACCACCCGTCTTGCCCTGGACTGCCTGTAGTTGAAGATCCTCTCTTCACAGGTGAGGTATCTTGAACTGTACGGCTTCATGAGGTAGGTTCTGAGGAGAAGGCGTCATCACCAATGATGAAGTAGGGCACATCTTGTGTGTCATTGGGTAGGGGATCTGATCTGGAAAACCCATGATTGAGGTTGCGTTCCAGCCCATTCTTGAGGTCACTAGCATTAATACCTGGCCATCTGAAGATGAGCCGTTGCCTGAAAGCATCGATGTACATGAACTTGTAGTCAGCATCAGCCATGGCAAAGAGGATGATACTGAAGAAGCCCTTGTAGTTGTAATAATGGACCCTGAGTTGGCTGGAGCTTTGCAGGCCATGTGCTTCCCATCTATGGCTCCAACAGTGTGAGGAAAGTTCCATCTCTGATACCACTGTTCTACAAGTTTTCCTCCAGCCTTGTTCAGTGGTGGGACACTGGAGGAGCTCTCCACGTATTCTTCGATTATGGCCTGCACCACTTCTCTGACCACTTTGCAGATGCTGTTGTGTGGCACCCTCCATTGCATACTGCATGTTTCTGTTGTGGTTCCAGAGGCCAGGTGCTGCAGAGTCAGTGCCACCTCAGTCCTGCGGTCCAGGTTGGGATGGAAGTTGGTGCTAGGCTTGGTCAACCTGGGTCTCAGACGCCTCTACAAGTTCGTCAAAACAAGTCTGGTGGCATCCTTATGAAATGCTGGAATGCACAAGGGCTTCATTCCTCAGCTCCAGATCAACTGGTCATACAGTCCAAAACTCCATTCTTCCTCATGATACATCCTCGGACCCACACAGCTCTTGGACGTCTCCTTCTCCTTCTGTATAAAAGGTGAAACAGTCTGAACAGGTTTTGGTTCTGGTGATGAATGATCCAGCTACCATACGGACTGTGTCATCATCCATGGTGGAGAACAATTGATGATGTGGAAGACCAAGACCAAGGGTGAAGAGGTCTGTACACCCCGGCTTCTGGACTCATACTGAGATCCAGGTAATTTCTCCCCCTTTATAGGAAATATTGGTGATCCACTGGGTGTCCTTCTACATACCCATAGACATACTGCAGACATTCCTAAATATACAAGATACATCCCAGATACAAACGTTTTGTCCGTTTTAATGCTTTATATACGAGATGCATCCGCTTACATCCTTTCTATTTCGTGCTACTAACGCTTGTGTGGACGTTCCGCGCGTCCCTTTTGTTTCCTCTCCCTCTTTCTGTTTTCAGCTGCAACGGATGTGAGTTGAGGGGATGGCCAGAGGATGCAGAGAGGATACAGCAGACCTTTAACAGATGATAACGGACAAAGAACGTTTGTTGCCTGTATATGTTGCGGATGTACATCGTACAGTACGTGGTGGAAAGTTCATCTGTTCACAAAGTTTTGTGCAGCTCAAAACTTCTTGCGTGGATGAAATCTCAGTGAACGGATGCTCGAGGGATAAAGCGTATGAAACACGTATGCAGTGAGCACACAACGGATGCATCGCGTTTTCCAACGGATGGCAAGCTTTTTTTAAGGTTTTACATCCTCTTTGCATCCGTAAGTACAGTGGGACATGGCCTTTAATCTACAACTAGACTCACTTAAGGATAAAGCACAATTGGAGTGTATGCAGTTGGAGTACAACATCTACTACTCTATTACATGCATATGAAATGAACAATGGGAACAGATTCTTCCCCCTGCACCCTCCGTTCCAAGCTAATAATGATTTGTGAGCCTTTTTCCTCATCTTGGTGACTTCGCCAGGAAAAAAAACCTCAATTCATGGGAAAAACTTTAGAAGTCACATTTTGACAATGCTGAAAAAATTTCAGACAGAAAACAAGCACTAGCTCTATCAAACTTCCATTTGAAAAGTGGAAAGAAGTGAAAGCTCTCCTTTCTTCGATGATAAAACTAAAAGATGGTCTTCAGAAGCAAAAAAGGCCAATTTGTACTCATCACTTTTATAGAATTCAACTTAAAGTCAGCCAAAGCTTATTTTCCTACAGCTTTTTTACAGTACATTTGGGAACAGCAGGCTTTGCTAGGAAATTCCGTGAGAAAGAAAAGCAAGCAAGTCCACCAGCAGCTGGGTGATTTTATCATCCTGTTCCATAGTAAGAAAATGGAACATAGGAGGTTTTTGGGTTTTTTATACAAGCTATACAGATCTCTGATTTGCTTTCAAAAATAAGAGTTTTTTCATTCCTTTTAGCATTCTTTTCATCTTTTATAATGACTTCTTGTAATATGGCAGTTCCTTCAGAAATCACTTTATGATAATATCTTTTTTCTCCTTTTGTAAAAATGCACAAAATAATAGTACTTGCCAGATAAGAGCTGCTGACTGTTTATGGCACACTTCCCACTGTGTTTTCCCAATATGAATCGAGGTGCACACCATAGGAACAAGTACACTCAATGAAACTGTTACATGTGTGATTTTTGAATATATCTTCTCCTGTTTTATAAGTACATTTTGTAGTTTAGTTTCCATGCAATAGCTGTAATTATTTATCTTTATAAATATAATCACAGCACAAATAATATTAATTTCATTGACAGTGTGACCCTTGCATGCATCACAGTTTAATCTAGTCACAAAATAGATTTATACACAAAAACACATATAAACCAGACACAGTTTCAAAATGTGAAGATTCCTGATTTACATTCCAAAAGTTAGGTGAACCTTACCTTTAATTTTAAAAATTCAACCTTTACCTTCAATGGAAACTTTATTTAACAAGAGTGTTTTACATGGGGTTACCTGGAAGTCATTGCACGAATAAATATTAACACTGAAAACTGCATTCTGTACCTGTTAACAATATTTTAACTGTTAATCCTTGACATTTCCAGAATTATATGAACTTCTGTTTTATTATTTAGGATTCAATTTAAATGTATGTTTTTCATTTTCTTAACTTCAGAAATATTGTCCTGACCACATGGATTTTACCAGAAATTTTCTGCAAGTGTTGATCAACAAAGTTCATTTTGTTTGCATTTGATTTCTTTAAAATCTGAAACTATTTTTTTTAAATAACACTTAACAAAAATAAAATCATAATACCATTATTTATGTGTTGAACCTATTCTTTTGACAAGGACTAATGACAGAAGTAGTATTCAGCAGGTTCTGTCCAGTTCTGGAGAACCAGTAGTGAAAATTTTGAGTAGTTCAGAAAACTGGCAAATATCTCCTCTGACTGGTCCCGTCCCCATCTATTCTCTGCCTCCTGAGTCCCAGCTGATCAGTTGGGTCTTCTTTTGTTGCCCTGCACAGGAGAACAAAGCTAAAAAGCAAGTTAGTGGGGTGGGGAGAGAATGGGGATTTTGCAATATCCTTCCCCTGCTATGTTCACCAAGCCATGCCCACAGAACCAGTAGTAAAAAATTTGAATCCTACCATTGATTAATGATGTCAGATATCTCCAAATTGCTATTAGCAACTTAAGCACAGAAATAAAATTTCTTGATAGAATGGAAGAAAACAGTGATAGGAGATGGTGGTTTGAACAGTGAAATTCAGTTACAGATTATGCAGTTCTTTATAATCCCTTTTTTACAGTATAATGCAGCATATTATAATGATACCTGATGTACAGTAGAGGAAAATGATGGTCTTCTAGATATTACCTTGATAAAATTCTTAGTATCTCTCACAAGTGGTCATGGGGGTCATTGGGACAAAAAGCAGGAATTGGGAGAACTACTGGTTCCTTACATCTGCTTCCTAGTATAAATTTTGCAGAAGTAAAATATGAACAAGTTGTAATATAAGATTCACTAGAAGCTGAAGTCAGATTCTCAGCATGTACAATTAAAATGAATAACTCAACAAAAAAAGGCATGATGTTCTCTGTATTCTCTGTATCGCTTTCTAGTTAACTCATCTTAATAAAATGTTTTGCAAATAATTTTTTTTCTTGTGCAAGCATCTTAAATTCCTGAAACTATTATGAGATAATACTTGTTGAGATAAGGGCAAGATCTGTCTTTTTTTTTTCTTCTACTGAACAATCTAATTGTTTTTTTTTAATTAGCAAATAAAGTAGATATTTCTGATGGCAAATCAGCAGTCCTATTTTACTACTCAGTGGGAATCAAAACAATGTAATTGTGATGAAAAACATGATATAATCAAATATGTTTGTGGCCAATTTACTAACCCCAAATTAATTTTCCATATGTTGTTTACAGTGACACTAGTATGAGCTATTTTTTCTTCTAATAACTATTGTCTATGAAAGCTAAACTATGGAAATTGGCAGTGTCAAATGTACTGTCATGCAGTGAGAAATTGGCTTGGGATTTATGTTCTTTTTTAATTCAGTTCACTTGTTCCAAAGCATTTGGAAGAAGAAAAAAGTTCTAATGAGAATATTATCTCATAGCATTGCAGTTTATTAAAAAACATTTCCATATTTTGGTAGTTTTTTTACACAAATCTTTCAAATGTTCTGCTGTTCTTTTGTTTGTCATACAGTCCATAATAGCAATAGGAGTAGCACTTAGGCTTACATAGTGCCCTTAAAGGCCCTGTCACACTGCCCAACAGATGCAAAACGTTTGTAAAAGGGACACGTTGTTATCCGCTCTCAAAAGGGGAAAAAATTTGCATAACCATAGCAGATAACACGGAAAGGAACGGACGGGGGGAGGACGCAGAGCGGATGGAAAGGGATGCGGAACGGAAGCCCAGCGGATGGAAGCGGATGAGAGCGGATGGCACATCCGCAGGGCTTCCGGGGAGCCTCAGCAAAGCGGATGCAGAATGGATTACAGCGGTGCCACAGCAGATGCACAGTGGATGAAGCGGATGCAGAGCGGAAGCCTAGCGGATGCCACAGTGGAAGCCTAATGGATGCCTAGCGTTAATTGCACATGCGGGGAGGATGCATTGCGTAAGCCCCACGGATATAAGGGAAGCAGCTCGGAGCAGGTCACCATTCAGAGGAAAGACCTGCTGCCGGACAGATTGACAGCCTGCCTGCCCTGCCTGCATGCCTGCCTGCAAGCCTTGCTGCCAGCCTTGCTGCCAGCCTCCCTGCCAGCCTTGCTGTCTGCCTGCCTGCCAGCCTTGCTGCCAGCCTCCCTGCCAGCCTTGCTGTCTGCCTGCCTGTCAGCCTTGCTGCCAGCCAGTCTGCCTGCCGCCTTAGTGCCTGCCTGCCTTGCCAGCCTTGGTGACTGCCTTCCTGCCAGCCTTTGTTCTGCCTTCCTGCCAGCCTTGGTTCATGCCTGCCTGCCAGCTTGTGCCTGCTGCCAGCCTTCTGCCAGCCTTGGTGGCAGCCTTCCTGCCAGCCTTGGTGCCTGCCTGCCTGCCAGCCTTGGTGCCTGCCTGCCTGCCAGCCTTGGTGCCAGCCTTCCTGCCAACCTTGGTGCCTGCCTGCCTGACAGCCTTCCTGCCAGCCTTGGGTTCCTGCAGCCTCCCTGCCAGCCAGCAACCCCACAACCATGGGGAAGAACAGAAAGCCTCAGCCATCTGCTGCCAGCCCTGGCAGAGGGACAGGGCCACCATCCCACCCCCTGGCCCTCACTCTGGTTCTGCTGGGGCTTCTGTAGCACGGGCTCGCTCTTCTGGGGCTGGAGCTTCTGCTGCTTCTGCTTCTGGAGGAGCTGATGATGCGGGGGATCAGACAAGGACTCCAGCACCAGCCACCTCCACAGCACCTGGACCCTTCGCCCCTGAGACTGAATGACCAAGAAGAGTGCCAGAGACTCATTTTTGTTTTATAGCTTCTTGTTAATAAAGTCTATCTTTGATTCACACACTTGCTTCATTTCTTTTTTTTAATAAAGTCTTGGTGGAAACTTTTAGAAATGGTTTAAGCCTTTACAGGTTTGAGGATGGGTTAAGATAGCAGTGGGATGGCAGGGATACCTTTGGGATGGGTAATAACTGTGGGATAGATAAACCTCCAGTGCAAGCATAGTGGGACTGGATGGTCCACCCTCCCAGGTGCCACAAC
>BHFT01060738.1:0-22696 GCA_004320025.1 Laticauda laticaudata
CTTTCTTTCTTTCTTTCTTTCTTTCTTTCTTTCTTTCTTTCTTTCTTTCTTTCTTTCTTTCTCTCTCATAGAGAGAGAGAGAGCGCACTTAACAGACAAGCATTTTGGTGGCAGCTCCTTTAAATTTCTCCAAGGCTGGAGTGGATTCCCTCACCCCCTCTGTCAGACTGCACTCCTCACCCCAGACACTTTAACTCACACAGGGAAAGTGATATTTGCAGCGTCCATGCCTTTCTTCCTTTCCCCCGGGGAGAAAGAGGACATGGGGAACGGAAAGCTAGGAGACCAATCACAAGTGAATGACCAGGCGACCAGGTTGGGGGTGTGGCCAGCCAGGGGTCACCACCGGTTCGGCAACCCATGCCAAATAACCACTACCAGTTCATCTGAGTAGGTACGAACCGGTTGAATACCACCTCTGACTGAGAGGGTGGAAAACACAACCGCCAAGCTTTTGGGGAGTCTCTTAGAAGGCCAGTGCTGCACATGGATACAGCTAGTCATCAACTTACAGCCAACCTTTAAGTTTCTAGGTTCTATCATATCTCAAGACTTAAAATGGACACATTGCAGCCCTGGTCAAAAGGGCCCATCAGAGATTATACCACCTGAGGCTTCTCAGAAAGCAACCATTGAATGGAAAACTGCTGGTGACCTTCTACTACTGTACCAGGGAGAGTATCTTAACTTACTGCACCTCTATATGGTTTGCCAGTTGCACAGGGGCAGATAGGAAAGCACTCCAGAGGGTCAACATCATTGCCCCTCAGAGGATCCTGGGTTGCCCTCTCCCCTCTTTGGAAGAGCTTCACAGCTCCTGCTGCCTTAAGAAAGTTCAAAACATCCTCAAAGATCCATCTCATCCTGGTCCCCCTTTTTTTGAATTATTACCATCTGGATAATAATAAAAACAAGGACAAACAGGCTGAAAAACAGCTTCTATCCCAGGGCAGTAACTCTATTGAATTATACTGCATAGTGCAATATGAATGCAATATCAGGGGGTTTTCCATTCAATGTATAGAATGTGAAGGATGTATGTTTGTGTTTATTTTCATAGTCATAATGTACACTGAAGACGGTATTTAATTTCATTGTACGAGGTGCAAGGACAATAAAGTAAAGTGAAGTAAACTAACATCAAAAACATAAGACAACTATGTGGGTTAGGAGGATTGTACCAAGTTCAATGTTTTTAATGTTTCATTTTGTTTTTGTGTTTGTCTGCCTAATAAAAAAACTTTTAAAAAACCGTCATCAAAAAAGCACCACAAAGAAAGCTCTTCCTGCGCCAACTCAGGAAGCTCAAACTGCCCAGAAAGCTGCTGATACAGTTTACAGAGGAATGACTTAGTCTGTCATCTGCACCTCTACAACTGTGTTGGAAGTTAAAACCCAGCCCTCTCCTAGGAAAATGAAATATTTTAGGATATACTAAAAAGACAGGATATTTCCCCTAAAAAGAAAAGTAGAAACTCAGAGAGGCAGAAACTCAGCCTCCCCCCACCTTTGCTAATGGGCCATTACTCTGGCCTGGGCCGATCTATTTTACATAACAAAGATCTACTCCAGGTAGAGCTATAATAGGAATTTCCCAAAGCTCTTTCATTACATCATCATCCAGCAAAGGCTCAACCAAGCCTGGGACTCAGGAAAGCCTACAGAGTTGCCCCTGCATGGACCCATGGGAGTCTGACAACAACCAATCAAAATACAAGCTCAAATTCAAATCCCAACAAAGGGCGTAAAGCAATTGCACTCTTAGCATCTTGTCCCTTTCCCTTCTTTTCCTTCACCCAACATCTTGAAGCTTGTGATCATCCTTTTCACTTCGGAGCTCCAAGCCATGTAGTCCTGTCCACCATTAAACCACCTTTCCAAACAGCCTCTATGTTTCCAGTGTCTTTTTCCTCACTTGGAACTGAACCCAGAAGGATATTTCTTCCAACAACTGTCTGAAAGAACTGTTCCAAGGTCACTTCCATTGATGTTCTATGATGTTCTAAGCTCAAGGGAGCTTTTGTACAGGCACAGTAAGGCTTTGCAATTACTGGACCGTACATGACAGAGCATGCACTGCTTTGCACACTGAGAAGATCACAAATTTAATGGAGGCATCTAAGCTACTTCCCTTTATGGTCAAACAACAGGTAGGTGGTTCCTGAAAAATAAAGAACCAAATTGGAAAAATCCTTACTGTTGACTGTGGCAAGAATAGTGTTGAGAAGGTTCAGGACAACATCGGCAACTGGACACAGCTGTAGCAGTGAAGAAAACAGAGCACAGAATCAAAATCACGTGAAGTATTAGAACCACTTTATAAGTAAGGCCACACCTGGAATTCTGCATCCAGTTTTGGTCACCATGTTACAAAAATGATGTTGAGACTTTGGAAAAAGTGCAAAGAAGAGCAACTAAGATTATTAGGGGGTGGACTGGAAGACCTCCATGATCCCTTTCAACCTAGTTATTTATTATTCTTGTGATTCTTTCCATCCAGTCAGGCCCCTGAATCATCTCACCTCCCTCCAGTCAGCAGAATCTAATGCACTTCTTGAACCTGCGATGCTATTCTGATGTGGTCCTTTCTGACTGATGGCCCAGATTGTGAATTTGTGTTCATTGAAGCTACGGTACTAAAAGGAGGACAGGCAGGAGTGGGATTCAGCCAGTTTGGACTGGTTCGAATGAACCGGATGTTAAATTTACATCTGGTTCACTGAACCAATAGTTGAACCGACAGGCTGGACCCACCCACCCTGCTCCTCCCCTTCCAGGAGTTTCCACATGGCCCATTTTAGATGCAGATAAGTGTAGGGTTCCCACAGAGACTCTGGGAGGGTGAAAAACAGGTCTTCCGGAAGTCCAGAAAAGGCCCTGTTTCTGGCTTCAGGAAGGTCTCCAGAGCCTGGGGGAAACCATTTTTGCCCTCCCAGAGGCGGGAGCCTCCAGACCCTGGGGAAGGTGAAAAACGGTCCTCCCAAAAGTTCTGGAAGTCCAGAAATGGGCCTGTTTACGGCTTACAAAGGACCTCAATAGCAACCGGGCCGCAAACCGGTTGCTGGGATTTTTGAATCCCACCAGTGGTGACAGGCTATAATTCAGTTGGAAGACTCACCAAGCCAGGAATGAGTTTGTTCAAAATAACACTCAGAACATTGTCCAAGGACAATGGAAGGAGCCTGAAAAAAATGAGTGGAATCATTAACAATTATTTAAAAATTAATTATTATCATTCTTTGCTACATAAAAAAAATTCTGTTGGTCCACAAGAGAAAAATCAAGGAAGGCTGGGGTTTATATACAGTTCCAAATATACAGTCTCTACCCATTTCCAGGTTCACAATCTATCCAGCTAAGCATCACCCTACACAACATCCTAATACTGTAGCATACCATCTGTTTCCTTGTCCTGTTTACCCATTCCCATTTCAAGTAATCTCCATCATTATTATGACAGAGGACAGCATGACCTGCTGTATATGACCTTCATACAAAACAAAACAGAGAATTTTTACATAATATTCCAGTAAATTGTCTTAGGGTAACACAGAGGCCAAAAATGGCATTACCATTGCTTTATATTTTCACAGGTATAATTTTACATATCACATGCTCCATCAAGGATGTATTCAAGAAGAGGTCAGGAAATCCAAGATAGGTGACAGACAAGAGAACCACATCTTTGTGACCCAAGCCAGGACACTTTTTGTCATGTGGCCATGACTGTAGGAAGCCCCTCTCTAGAAGAATGAAATATTTTGAGGAATATTTTTAAAAGGCAGAATATTATACTTCCCTGAAGGGAGAAGTGGAGAAACATCTTTTTTTAGAGGCAGTAAGCAGACTCGATGTTTCTTAATAGCTTCCCTGCCCATGAGCAGATATTTTGTGCCCATTAAGCAAGACTGGACCATCCGATCTACACAACAAAAGACCTTCATCTCCAGGATGATGGGTGTCAACTAAAAATACTTCTTTGGTCTTTTTAGTTGCCAGCAACTCCCTTATTGGGAGTGAATATGTCTGGCACTACCTGGGTGTAGCTGGCTCTGAGACATATAATTCACTGTCACCCTTGACCCTGGTTTTTCCCTCCATCCCCTGGGTGTATTGTAATTCACATTCTCCAATGGGACACCTCCATAGCCCAGAGTCATCAATCATGTTCTCCAGTTAGAATTTTGCCCAACAGAAACTTCAGTCACCTAGTTACTATCTCTGAAAACATTTATGGAATGCACTTTCAATTTCCAAGTTGCCGCACTACTCTTTCAAACCCCTTTCCCTCCTCCCTGTCTGTTGGCAACTCGAAAAAAACCATAGATACATTTTATGAATTGATATCTGGAGGCTGACATTGCTCCATAGCCTGACCTGATTGGACAGTCTACCATCTCTGACCATCCATTCAAAACCTACTCCCCACACACACATTAAGTGCCTATTTGTGTTGTACAAAGACTCACCCTGACAAGATCCGAATGCCACCAAGGTTGGTCCTGCAATTCTCAAGGAGAAGCTTTGGATTTCCCATCTTGTCCAGGACCAGCCGGCTGTTGGCTGTGATGTTCACTTCTACAAGGAGAGTCAATGGCCCTCCCAGAATCCTGAAAAAAAATCCCAAAGAAATAGAGACTGTTTATCGGACCAACAACCAAAAGTTTCCCAAAGAATCTTCCAAGTTTGGAGAGAGATCTGACTTTTTCCATCCATCACAAATATTTATTTATTGGGTTTATATCCCAAACATTTCATCTAGGAGCTCAAGAACATTCATCTAAGGGTTCCTTCTTCAATTCTACCTCTAGAGAAAGTGGGACAACCTCAAAATCCAAAATTAAGAGTAGATTTGAAGGTGAATTTCACTGATCACTCATCAACACTTTCCACATGACACCAGTGATTTTTCTTCTTTGGTTTCCTGACCTTGACGGATGTCTTATGCCTTCTTAAAGGCATGTCTCCTAACTATAGTTCCTACAATACCAAATCCTGATTTAACTATTTGAAGATACTACAATTTTTCTAGAGGAGGACAGATAATCAGAAGACCTCCCTTTCTTGAAAATCCCATGTCCCACTAAGTGGCTTACTTTTGAATCAACCATGGCTGAAAGCTCGGAAGCTTCTCAGGACAGCATCATTTCCTGGAGATTAAACCAGGCAAGATGGTGGAGGCGGTGTTACGATCCAAGTCTTACCTCTTTCTGTGTGCAACAGCAAGGCACTTAAAAAGATGCAGGTCTTAGATTGCGATGGCCATGTCAATTGTTTTAACTAAACATAACACACAAGTCAATATTTTCTCTTTCTCTACAAAATGGCTAACTCTACTCTACTCTACTCTACTCTACTCTACTCTACTCTACTCTACTCTACTCTACTCTACTCTACTCTATTCTATTCTATTCTATCTCTGACAGCTAAAGCTGGAAGGAAGAAGCAGACTAGGAAATGCTACCTGTGGAAATATCAGCCAAGAAAGATAGCAAGATTTGCTATTTCCCAAGAAAACCAACTCACGTGTTGCCATTGAGGACTATTTTGGTGTAAATGTTCAAGCCAAGACCAACAGGGAAAAGCTTCAGGGTAACTTTAGGAAGGACGACATCCACAAGCTTCAGCCTGGAGATAAAAGTGAGCTTTATGGTTAGCAACAGAAACTAAAATTATGAAGGACATTCAATGTCATAACTGACATGCAGTGCAGTGGCCTAGAGGTCAAGCTCTTGCCTGACAATCAGGAGGCTGCGAGTTTGATCCGAGATAGAGGCAGAAATTTCTCTTTCTTGGTATGATGAGCACATATTATCTGCTGAACAAAACTCATTGGTGACAGGAAGGGCATCTGGCCAGTAAATACTTAGCTCCATTCAGTTGCCCAGACTCCACCCTGCAAGGGATTATGGGGTCAATAAAGGAGATGATGATTCAATGTCATAACCCTGGACATGTTAAATCTAACTTTTTCCATGGGACTTAGGTTTTGCTGATCTACATTTGGGGTCCACGTATGTATTGGACTGTGTGCATGTCTGTGTGTGTCTGTTATGAAGTGTGGGACACAGAGAGAATTAGGACAGGAGAATGATCTTCATCTCTATCTACTCAAGATAAAGCAGGCAGCATATTAAAAAAGCATGAAAACAAGAATAAATGACCAGGTAAAGTTTTCCAAGGCTAAGTAATTCAGAAGGCAGAAGAAAGAAACCCAGAATTTAGATGGAAGAACTCAGAAATGTAATTATCTAAAGTGTTTGCTCTGCAGAAGACAGCTAAATGTTCCCTTAGAGGCATAAGTCATGTCTACAACATGTTTGCATGTTTCTATTATAGCAATAGCACTTAGACTAATATACTGCTTCACAGTGCTTTTACAGCCCTCACTAAGCGGTTTACAGAGTCAGCCTCTTGTCCCCAACAATCTGAGTCCTCATTTTACCAAACTGGGAAGGAGAGAAGGCTGAGTCAACCTTGAGCCTGGTGAGATTCGAACTGCCAAATTGCAGGCAGCTGGTAGGCAGCAGATGTAGCCTGGAGGATTGCACCCAAACCAATGCACCACCATGGTTCCTTGTGGACTCATGTTGGAGTCTTCTGTTGAGTCATGTCAGGAACTAAAGAACTGAAGATCAAATTTAACATCAAGCCAAGGTATAAAGTCTGACAATAGGCAACTCACCCCAGAAGACCTTCACGTCCAAGGACACCACCATGAAGTCCTCCATTTGGACCTCCAAGGACACCACCAAGAAGTCCTCCATTTGGACCTCCAAGGACACCACCAAGAAGTCCTCCATCTTGGCCTCCAAGAATACCTTCAAGAAGTCCTCCACCTTGGCCTCCAAGAACACCATCAAGAAATCCTCCAAAAACACCACCAAGCAGTCCTCCATCTTCGCCTCCAAGAACACCACCAAGCGGTCCTCCACCTTGGCCTCCACTCAACCCTCCTAGGACATCTTTACTCACACCTCCAGTAAGTCCTTGAAGCAAGTCATCTTTGGCCAGGACATTTGAGAGTACTGTAGAGGATTGAGAACAATTATTACAGGAGTTAGATTAAATTGAAACTCGGTCTCTTAGCTGTTGTTAGTAGCAGCTGAAGTATAGTTTAGCTGAGTTTCTAAAGTTATTCTTGATTTTTCTTAGTCTTCCATCCCACACCCCTCTCTCTGTCTTTGACCAAAATCACCTTTATTAATATAGCAAAGCCAGAACATTTGATACATCTTGCTATAATTCCGAAAAGATTAACATTTCCTTTTTAAAACAAGGCATTGGTCTTCACAGATATAGAGATAAGTCTGAAAATGTGTTGGGAAAATACATTGAATGGCCCTAAATTCTGAGATCATGTCCCCCAGCTACAGAATTGAGTGTGGCCCATACCAGCACAAACTCCTGCAAAAAATTTTCTGTAGCACCTTCCAACTCAACTTGGATGAAAAAGGATGTTCTGAAGAAGTTCAGGAGAAGAAAGCCACCCATATTGCTCTGCTCTTCAGCACTTGGGCAGAGATGGGCCTACAGTTTAGTCTTAGAAACAGATTTCCATGATTGGCCACTAAGACATGGTAGACTTTCCCAGACCCTCCATCAGGAGAACTTTAAATAATCAGCAGAGGTTCTTCTGCCTATGAAATTTTTGGAACAGACTGGAATATTGTAGAAGATGGAGGGGCAAGATAGTCAAGATGACAGTTGAATCTGTATAAATTTTCAGTCATTCAGGTCATGCTTGTCCTAAAGGTGATTTTTCAGGAGGCAACGGGAGTTTCTTTGTTTTTCTTTAAAGATGTTTTGCTTCTCCTCCAAGAATCTTCTTCAGTTCTGAGAACTGAACTGGACTGAAGAAGCTTCTTGGATGAAAAATGACACATCTTCAAGGAAAAACAAGGAAAGTCCAATTGCCTCCTAAAAAGCACCTTTGGGATGACAGTTGAGTGCACATAAAAAGGAGTTGGGGTTCACTTGTGCTGTTTGAAGCACTATCTTGACTTCAGGGATCAACTGATGTAGCTCAGGGAGTACTCCTTGGTGCTTTCTGAGCTTGGCTGATTTATTACGGATATTTCATTATGCAACTAGATTCAGCCCAACCTTCTAGCACTGATGATGTTACCTAGTTGGGTAATGAAATGTCTCCAAGAAAGCTCCTGGAGTACCAAGGACCCCACAGTCCTCCTTCTCCACCACCTCCTCTTCCATCTCTTCTTCCTCCACCTTTTCCTCCTCTTCCTCCTCCTCTCCACAAACCCCTCTCCCTTCTAGCTTTGAGGATGTACCTAGTTGGGTCATGAAACATCTGCAAGAAGACAATTAAGCTAAGAGAACATCAAGGGACTCCAGAGTCCTCCTCCTCCTCCTCCATTCTACAAATACCCCTCTCTTGTAGCACTGATGATGTTACCTAGTTGGGTAATGAAATGTCTGAAAGAAAACCCCCAAGATCAGGGAGTCATCTTGATTTTTTTGTCCACTTGCCTGAAGAGGACCTTGGGAGCATAGGTCCACATTACTGGAAGACACTCAGTCTGGAAAAGGCTGTCCCATAAAAATCTGAGGCAAATTTATAATTGGATTTCCCCATCCAATAGACCCCTCCATTCTCTATGATCTCCCACAGAACATTTCCATAATAGTCATCTATGGAGACTTTCAATCATTCAGGTCATGGTTGTCCCAAAGTACCTTTTTCCAAAAGGCAACTGATCTTTTTGGGGTTTTTTACCTTTGAAAATGTTTCACTTCTCATCCAAGAAGTTTCTTTGGTTCTGAATTGAAGAAGCTTCTTGGATGAGAAGTGAAACATTTTTGAAATTAAAAAAACCAAGAAAGTCCAGTTGCCTTTTGGAAAGAGGTCCTTTGGGATTCCATAATAACCATTCAGGAGTTAAATGCTTCAGAACACAGCCATGGGTTCTCCTTTCCAAAGTTTTGGTTTGCAAAAAAGAGACAGAAAATGAGACTCACAATTCTCCAGAACAGCCTTGTCCACCTGGGCCACAGATAACAGGTTTTCTGCTCCACCATGGGAGATGGGCAGGAAGCCACAAAGGAGAAGGAGGGCCAAAGCCTTCAGCATGTTGATTCTGGTGCCTGGGGAGAAAATAGGATAACATAGGAATGCAAGTTAATCAACAGGTCTTAAGAGAACAGAATGTTGGCAGACCATGAGACATGTAGAGAAGAGAAGAGAAGAGAATAACAGAGTTGGAAGGGACCATGGAGGTCTTCTAGTCCAACCCCCTTCCTAGGCATCAAACCCTACACCACTTCAGACAAATGGTTATCCAAACTCATCTGAAAAAACTTCCAGTGATGAAGCACCTACAACTTCTATTGTTCCACTAATTGTTTTCACTGTCAGGAAATTTCTCCAAGTTGCTTCTCTCCTTGATCAGTTTCCACCCATTGCTTCTTGTCCTGCTTTCAGGGGCTTTGGAGAATAGATAGACTCCCTCTTCTTTGGGGCAACCCCTGAGATATTGGAATGCTGCTATAATGTCTCCCCGGTCCTTCTTTTCATTAGACTAGACATATCCTGTTCCTGCAATCGTTCTTCATATGTTTTAGCCTCCAGTCTCCTGTGAAGAAAATGATTTATGGTGCACCCAGGAGGCAGTGGGGAAGCAGGGTCACAGGTGACTGTAATTAACATATGCCAGAATCAGCTTCATACAGGTCATGCCAGCATGTTGCTCCTAATGAATTATTTGAAGTTTTTTGATGTTTGGCTCAAGACTCATGATTTAATTAGGGCGATTGCTGGAATCCTGACACACTGATTGTTTCCTCAAAGGCCTGGAGCTAATTATGATATACTAATAAATTCCTGCAGTGGGCAGGTGGGGAAATTGGACTAGATCAAGTTTTTCAACCATGGCAACTTGGTTTTGAGTTCTATTTTACCTAAAGAACTCCATCTTCAGCAGTACCAACAAAGAGCAACTGGTGTTGAAGGTAGAGAGGTCTCTGCCCCTCCAGCCTTGGTTGGCGGTCTTCATTTCTACCTCCTGGTGGACTGGGTCTTCCACCCAAGAATCTTATCACAGGATTCCTGACAACCCTGTGATCCAAACCTGTTGTGGTTATCCGGCAGCAGGTGCAGACAGCTGAGGAAAGTGAGGACTCAGATGAAGGGCCAGGACCATCAAGGAATGGACTGCTGCCTTCAGAGATTGTGGGGGCTGGCAGCAGTGATGAGGAGATCCCTGAGGAGCCTGTGCCCAATGCGCATGCACGCAGGATTGCTCATAGGAAAGAACAGCTGCAGCAGCACAGGCAACTCGTGAGTAAGGCTGCAAGGTAGTGGCCCCTCATTCAAGAAGATAAAAGCCAGCTGTGAAGAAAGCTGTTCTTTACAGGAAGCAAAAATGTTTTGAAACTCATCCTCGTGGACATTCCAGTATCCTGAGTTTGCAACTGAAGACTCTTGTGTTGTGAAATATTTCTTATCCGTTATTCTTGGCAGACAAGCACAGTTTTGGCGAGGCTTGTGCTTATCAAAGTTAATTAGTTTGCAGCAGCCTTTTAACTGGGGATTCGTTAGAATCATTGAAAGGTTTCTGTTCCCTTTGGTTCGTGTTTGTTTTATTGGACAAAGGTTTGGGTCAGAACAAAATCTAGCTAGATGGTAGATGTGGAGTAGAGGTCCTATCTAGGAAGCAATAGGATTGCCCCTGAATGATAACCCCTCACATCAGAAAGGACTCCAAACTGATTGGTCAGCTAAATGTCTCGGCAACTTGGAAAACAGTGGATTAGACGAAGCAATGGGTGGAGGCTGGGCAGAAGGTGATCCAACCTAGAAATAAGGAGGAATTTCATGATGGTGAGAACAATGAATCAATGGAACAGCTTGCCTCCTGGAATTGTGGGTGCTCCACCACTGGAAGCTTTTAAAATGAGATTGGACAAGCATCCGTCCGGGATGGCATGAGGACCACTTGTCCTGAGCAGGAGATTGGACTAGAAGACCTTCAACATCCCTTCCAGCCTTATGATTCTAGGATTCAGGGATTCTAAGATTCTATGGTCTTCTACAGTCACACAACTATGGTGTATGTATGTGTGCGTGGCCATCAGAGCTCCACAACTGAATAGTAAATACATTTGAGGGTAGTGCTGATCCGTTGCAACTTCAATTGGGTGCTAAGCAACTGGTCATTGAGTGAGGACTATCTGTACAAGTTGTGAGAAGATGACAACTAGTCCCTAAAGTTGGTGTAGGCCTCTGCTTAATTGAAGGCCTCAAATTAACAATATACTGTATAATAACCCCAGCTGAGCTGATTTTGCCAGCATGGTGAAATATTTGCAATCTGCTGAGCTGAATTTGCAGAAATAGCAATATGTCTTAGTGGACACCCAGCTAAATAGGAGCCAGCCGTGTGCAACAGCAGCCAAAAAAGCTGATGCAATCCTGAATTGTATTAACAGATACAATCAAGATCAAGGGAAGTACTAATACCACTCTATAAAGCCTTAGTAAGACCACACCTAGAGTACTACATCCAGTTTTGGTCACCACACTATAAAAAAGATGTCAAGACTCTAAAAAAAATGCAGAGAACAGCAACCAGGATGATGAGGGGACTGGAGACTAAAACATATGAAGAATGGTTGTAGGAACTGGACCTAGCTAGTCTAGTGAAGAGAAGGACCAGCGGAGACATGATAGCAGCCTTCCAATATTTGAGGGGCTACCACGGAGAGTAGGAGGGGATCAAACTATTTTCCAAGGCACCTGAAGGCCATACAAGGAGTAATGGATGGAAACTGAACAAAGAGAGATTTAACCTAGAAATAAGGAGGAATTTTCTGACAGTGAGAACAATCCACCCATGGAACAGAAGTTGCCCTGAGAAGTTGTGGGAGCTTCATCACTTGAGACTTTCCAGAAGAGACTGGACTGCCATTTGTCAATCCTGAACAAAGAATATCCCACCCTATTGGCTTCCACTGTGTCCTGGAGGCAGAGGTCACTTGATAGTGTAGCAATGGAAGTCCAGCTCTTGGGCAGGGGCCAAAGGACCCCCGCCATGAAAGCTCTCTGCACCTACCCGTTTGGGAATGAGTGCCAGAGGACTCTCGGATGCGTTGAACCGGCAGAAGGCTTGCCCAGAGTTGACGTACCAGAGGACAATGTCTCCGTTGCTGGAGGAGGTGACCAGAAGCTTATTGGCGTACCCATCCATGGAGAGGATGTCCTCCGAGTGGTAGGACTTCCAGTGCTTGCATTCAATCACGTTGTTTTCATCTTTGGAGTCTCTGCCAAGAAGGATGAAACCACCTCATCACCACTGAGCTAAAAAAAGGGGGAAGGACCATGCATCTCTTCTCCTCCCCCTCAAGAGAAAGACAAAAGAGCCATCCAACCCAACCATTCTTCTCCGTTTCTACCCTCCACAAAGACTTCATCTTTCTCCTCCTCCTCTGCACAAATCCCACTCCCTTCTTGCCCTGATGTTATCCCTTAGTTGGGTTATGGAACACCTGCAAGAAAACCACCAAGCTCAGAGACGACCAGGGACCTCATAGTCCTCCTCCTCCTCCTCTACTTCCATCTCCTCCTCTTCTACCTCCTCCTCTCTACAACTCCCCTTCCTTTTAGTCCTGATGATGTTGCCTAGTTGGGTTATGGAATGGCTGTAAGAAAACCACCAAGCTCAGAGAGTACCAGAAACCCCACAGTCGTTCTCCTCCTTCCCTTCCTCCTTCTCCACCTCCTCCTCCTCCACCACCTTCTCTTCTACCTCCTCCTCTTCCTCCTCTCTACAACTCCCTTCCCTTCTCGTCCTAGTTGGGTTATGAAACGTCTGCAAGAAAACCATCAAGCTCAGAGAGCACCAAGGACCCCACAATCTTCCTCCTCCTCTACCTCCTCTCTACAAACACCCTCCCTTCTAGCATTGAAGAAGCTATTTAGTCAGTCATGGAACATCTACAAGAAAACAACCAAGTTCAGACAGCATCAAACTGAATTCTCAGAAATACTGCCTTCTGTTGATCTTTTCTGGTTCAGGGAAAATCATCTCCAGGGTTCAGAGAACAGGGGATTCTCAATTCTTCTCAGAAATCCTGAAACCCACTAAAGCCAAGTTCTGCATTTTATGGTGAGCCGAGCTGGGTGGCTTCTCCCTCCCCCCCCCCCCCCCNNCCCCCCCCCCCCCCCCCCCGTTCCTGGATTATTTGACCTAAGGAGCTCTGGTGGGGGGAGCAGAGGCCATATCATCCCACCCAACAGTTCATCTCCTCCTCACTATTTCTTCCCTCCCCACCTGAAAACAAGTTGGTTTTGACTTACCGGTACCACGTCACTCTCTTGGTCCAATCTGTGATAAAAATCCTGTGGTTCATGTAAAAGATGCAGTTGGTCTATATTGGAAAGAGATGAAAAGAGAAGCAGGAGGAAGGAGGGTAGGAAGCGATGTTCATGGACCATCCATCAATGAAGCAGAATAGAGCTGAAAGGGAACTTGGAGGTCTTCTAGTCCAACCCCCGCCCCTGCTCATGCAAGAGACCCTACACTGTTTCATCCCACTGACTGTCCAGTCCCATCTTAAAAAGGAAGAGGTCAATTTATTGTCCAAAGCACCTGAAGTCAGAACAAGAAACAACGGATGGAAACTAATCCAGGAGAGAAGCAACTTGAAATTAAGGAGAAACTTCCTAGCAGTGAGGACAATTAACCAGTGGAACTGCTTGCCACCAGAGGTTGTGGGCATGCCATCCCCAGAGGTTTTTAAGAAGAGATTGGATGTGTCCAGAAGGCAAAATCACAAAACTGTCTCACTTATTTTGGCCATGTCATGCAGAAAAATTCTCTGGAGAAAGCAATTATAGTTGGAAAAGGTGAACAGAAACCCAGTGATTCTCCATCATCCAAGTCATGGTTGTCTCAAAGATGCTTTTTTTTTTCAAGAGGCAAATTGACTTTCTGGTTTTTTCTTTGAAGATGTTTCGCTTCTCATCCAAGAAGCTTCTTCAGTTTTGACTGGATAGTGGGGAAGGGAAGGATTTCTACTCCTTGCAAGACAGCTAGTCATTTGCATCCTTTTAGAGGGTCATTGAGGCCACTTGGAGGTTTGTTTGTGTCCTCAGAGACACCTGAGTGGTGCAAATGGATGTGTGCAGCCTTCTTCAAATCTGCACACATCTCACTGCATTGTCCTGTGTATCCCAAGGATAAAACATCCAGGCACAAACTGAGCAATGTGCTATATGGAGTACAGTGCAAGGAGACATGTGCAGATCTGAGCACTGGGGAAACAAAACAGCCACTTCACAAACGCATGACACAACATAGGAGAACAAATGCATTAGGACAAGATTCGGCTGTCCATTTGTATTTAGAACTCAAAGGCCACACTTTGGAAGATAGCAAAGTCCACATGTTGGTCAGAGAGGATTGAAAGACAGGTCAAAGAGGCTATCTATCAGGGTTCCAAGTAATAGATCCATCACAAACAAGAACTCCGAGGCAGGTAGTTTCTTCAAAAAATTGTTTTATTGAAAATATCATATTGGCACATATATCTGGGTAGAAACTGACACTGAAGAGTCCCACGGTTTGCACCTTACGAAGAGTGAAAGGTTTGCCCCCCCCCCCCAATCACTTGGCCCAATCAAGGCAGCATCTGCTGGTCAGATGACTTCACTCCTCCTTCCTCCAGCCAGGTGTGAGACATGACCTTGATTCCCAAGAGAAAGCATTTTGCTTTGACTACACAGCCCCAACCATCTCTAATCCCCACCTCCCTATCCCTCAGTTCCAGTGTGGCAGCACTGAAGCTCCAAGATGGCTTCACCCAGGTCAGCTTCAGGGTTGACACCATCGATGTCCAAATTGAACAGCCCTCCCTCAACAGAGGGGGAGGGATACAATGTCATCTATCTCCAATCTACAGCTCTTTTCAGCAATTCCAAGAAGGCTCCACATGTAATTGCACCACTTAGGTGACCCTGTGGACAGAGAGAAGCTGTTGGAAGGAGCAAGTGGCCTCAATGACCCTCAAAAAGGATGCAAATGACCAGCTGTCTACAAGGAGTATAAATCCTTCCATTCCCCACCATTCTGTCAAAACTGAAGAACCTCTTGGATGAGAAGCAAAACATCTTCAAAGAAAGTCTAGTTGCCTCCTGAAAAGGTACCTTTGGGGCAACCATGACCTGGATGACTGAGAATCTCTACAGACTTTTAGCTATTGTACAATTTGGGATGAATATCCTTGGAATGGTGTAGGAGTAGAAATGAATTGCCAGAAGAAAAATTGCAAACTACAGGAACCATTTTCACCACTCAGGTGACCCTGAGGACACAGATAAACCCCCAAGTGGCCTCAACTACCCTCTAAAAGGATGCAAATGACCAGCTGTCTGCAAGGAGCATAAATCCTTCCCTTCCCCACTATCCAGTCAGAGCTGAAGAAGCTTCTTGGATGAGAAGTGAAACGTCTTTGAAAGAAGAAACAAGAAAATCCAGTTTCCTCTTGAAAAAAAAAAGCACCTTTGAGATCTTGGATCATACTAGACCAACTTTGTTCCTTCCACCCACCTCCATCTTCTCCTCAAAGGGAATCTCCATCAGGCAAGCCCCATTGTTGAAGTTCCACAGTTTGATCATCCCGTTTTTCAGGGCGGTGATGAGTCGCCGTTCTGGTGGATCAAAGATCATGGTGGTCATCTCCAGGGCTTGGTCTGAGGTGGTGGAAAACTCCATAATCTTCTGTCCTGTCATGACATCCGAAACAGTGACCAGCCCATTGTAATAGCCGCTGACTGCCTGTGAGGGAAATTTCCAAGAAATCAGTTGGGTCCGTTGACCCTGGACTCAGTTGTGGTTGGTCTAGAAGACCACAAAGGTCCCTTCTGATTCTGTTGTTTATGGAGATTCTCCATCATCCAAGTCATGGCTGCCATCCAAGAAGTTTCTTTAGTTCTGACTGAATGGTGGATGAAATCCTTCCCTTCCTCACCATCCAATCAGAGCTCCTTGTATGAGAAGCAAAATGTCTGTGATGACCCAAAGGGGCATGGCACAAAGGCAACACAGTCAGATAATCAGTAGAAGTCCCTTTATTAACTCCAACTTTGCCCCCAATGTCCTGGTTACCTTCTGGGCTGGAGAAAAACTCCCAGGAGCAGCCTTTGGCTGCAGAGAATCAAGTCCAAGAACTCTAACTATAAGTCCAATCAAGGCAAAATGAGGTCATTAGTCCGGCAGGGCAGGAGCAAGAATTCCAGACATAAAGGCACAGCAATAACTCAACACGGTTGGGAAAACGCCAGAAACACAGATAATCAAAGTCAACACAAGATAAAGTAACATTTGTTCCCAGAAGATGCCGCAAACAGCATGCATCTCTTTTAAACTCTCTTCCCAACTGTGGCTAATAAAGGGAATCAGGGCCCATTCCTCCCCCATAAGCCAGACAATCCACGTGGCTCCCTTCTCCATTCCTCCTGCGTGCCCTAGGATGAAGAGGGGGTGGGCCTGGATCTTCCTCTGAACTCTCTCTCCCTTGTTCTACCTCTCCCCTGCTTTGCCCAGCTGGACTTTGCCCTTCCCCAGTTTCCTCCACAGCCAATGGACCCACACTTCTACTCCCTGTCAGCTGCTCATATTTCTCCTCAGATTCAGACTCCGACAGGGGCATGACATTCCTTGGATGATGAAATGTTTTCAAAGAAGGAAAACCAAGGAAAAAACCCCAAGAAGGTGGGAAAAGCACCTCTGGAACACGCCTTCATGTTGTTTGATTCTACGTTTCAAAATCTGCTTTGCTTGAAAAAATAAGCTGTTTTTAGGGTGATTGACTTGGCCCCAAACTGAACTGAGACCTGTGCTCAAGAGGAATGTACATGCACACCCAACAAAGCTCATGTTTTCAGGACACCTTTGCACCCCTTTGTTGTGCTAGCCGGCAGCAGGTGCGGGTGGCTGAGGAGAGCGAGGACTCAAATGAGGGGCCAGGACCATCAGGGAGAGACTGCTACCTTCAGAGATTGTGGGGGCTGGCAGCAGCAATGCGGAGGTTCCTGAGGAGCCTGTGCTAAGTGCACATGCTCGCAGGGCTGCTCGCCAGAAAAAACAGCTACAATAGCACAGGTGACACAGGAGTAAGGCTGCAAGGTAATGGCCCCTCCTTCAAGAAGATAAAAGCCAGCTGTGAAATGAATGTACTCTGCAGGAAGCAAAGACGTTTTGAAACTCCAGCCTCGTGGACATTCCAGTATCCTGAGTTTGTATTTGAAGATTTTTGTATTGCAAATTATTTCTTGTCTGTTATCTTTTGGCAAGTCTCGCACAGTTTGGCGAGGCTTGTGCTTATCACAGCTAATTATTTGGCAGAAGCATTACAAGGTTTGTATTCCTTTTGGATTGTGCTTGATTTGGTGGAAAAAGATGTGGGTCAGAACACCTTAAAAGATCACTTTCAGTTCATCTCCCCCCCAGCCTGCACATCTCCCCCACAATTTGTCACCTGTTTGAAGATCTTGTTGTAGAGGGCACAACACAGCAGAGGCTCCTGGGTCTTCATTTCCACCTCGGTGAATTCAGCACCAAAGAATAACCCAATCTGGAGTTAAAATGGGACCAGAGGTCAGGCTGAAGCCCAAAGGCAAGACAGCGAGACCCAATCAAATGAGAGAGGAGAAGGAGGGGGAGGAGAGAATTTTGGGGTCCTTGGTACTCTCTGAGCTTGGTGGTTTTCTTGCAGACGTTTCATGACCGAACTAGGTTACATCATCACTGCTACAGAGGAGTAGCGTTTGCAGAGAGGAGGAGGATGGAGAGGAGGAGAGGAGGGGGGAGGAGGAGGGGGAGAAGGAGAAGGAGAGGGACTCTGAGCTTGGTGATTTTCTGGCAGACGTTTCATGACCGAACTAGGGAACATCATCAGTGCTAGAAGGGAGTGGGCCTGGAGGAGGAGGAGGAGGAGGAGGAGGAGGAGGAGAACTGTGGAGTCCTTGGTACTCTCTGATTCTGGTTGTTTTCTTGCAGATGTTTCATAACCGAACTAGGTAACATCATCAGTGCTAGAGGGGAGTGGGGTTTGCAGCGAGGAGAAGGAGAAGTGTGGGGTCCTTGGGACTCTCCGAATTTGGTGGTTTTCTTGCAGACATTTCATGACCCAGCTAGATAATATCATCCATGCTAGTAGGGAGTGGGGCTTGCTGCCAATGTATAATCAGGTGGCTTGCCCTGTTTCGCGTCTGCGGAGCTGTTCCTGGTGGCTTTCTGTGACCAACTCAGACCAACAGGCCGGCCTTCTCCCCATCCAGCCAGTCCTCACCTTGTAAGTGGCGCAGACCAAGATATTTTGATGCCGGTGGTAGTAAACGGAGGAGATGGGGCAGTTGCCCAGCGGGACATTCCGGCCATGGATCGACTGTAGGCAGAAGTGATCCAGTAGATCCCAGACACGGATATTCTGGAGAGAGGAGAAGAGAAGAGCTAACAGGGAAGCAGCAGCAGGGAAAGGCCAGGTCCAGTTCTCCAACCGGGATCACAAGCCAAGAATCTCGTACAGGGATTCCTCGATGTACAAACAGTTCCTTTTAGTGACCGCTCAAAGTTACAATGGCACCAGGAAAAAAAGCGACTTTTTCACACTTACAACAGTTGCGGCATCCCCATGATCACTTGATCAACATTCAGCCGTCTGGCAGCTGACTTACACTTATGATGGGGGCCATGTGATCCACCTTTTGCAACTGTCAGTGTGATGACCCAAAAGGGCATGGCACAAAGGTAACATAGTCAAATAATCAAGAAGAGTCCCCTTATTATCTCCAACTTTGCCCCCAATGTCCAGGTTATCTTCTGGAGAAAGACTCCCAGGAACAGCCTTTGACTGTAGAAAATTCAGTCCAAAACAAGGTACACACAAACTTAACTTAAACTCCAAACCAGCCAAACAGACAGGGCAGGAGAAGGAATTTCAGACTTGAAAGCACAACAAAACTCACACAGTTGGGAAGATGCCAGGAACACAGATAAGCCATGATGATACAAGATAATTCATGATTTGCTCCCAACAACTTGCTGCACGCAGCTTCCCTTTTTAAACACTACTTTCCCAGCTGCAGCTAATGAAGGGAATCAAGGTCCTTTCCTCCCCATAAGCCACGCAATCCATGTTGCTCCCTTCTCTGTTCCTCCCTGCATGCCCTAGGATGAAGAGGGGGTGGGCCTGGGTCTTCCTCTGAACTCCCTCTCCCTTGTTCTACCTCTTCCCTACTCTGCCCAGCCGGACTTTGACTTCCCCAGTTTCTTCCACAGCCAATGGAGCCATACTCCCACTCCCTATCAGCTGCTAGACCTTCCCCTCCAAATCAGATTTCGACAGGGGCATGTTAGTCAGGATTCCAGCAATCGGCCTAATGAAATCATGATTCTCGAGCCAAACTTCAAAAAACTTCAAAGGATTAAATTGAGGCAACATTCTGGCCCTGCCCTGCATGAAGCCAACTCTGGCCTATGTCATTTCCAGCCCCCTGGGACCCTGTTTTCCCCCTTCCTCCCCCCGGGGTGTTTCATAAATCTGATTTCATAAATCAGATTCTCCACCTGAGCACCTTCACGGGCTGGGTGTCATCAATCACATTCTCCAATTAAATACATTTGTGGGCAAAAGCTCTGGTGGTTTAGTTACAATCTTTTAAAGATAAAGAGTTGGAATGGACTTCCACCTCCAAACTGCTGCTCTGCTCTTCCGGATTTCCTTCCTTTCTTCCCCCCGCCCTTTTTTATGGCAACTACTAAAACAGGCATAGGAATGTTTGATGAGCTGACAGCGACCTTCCGACAAGCCAACTTAGTGGGAAAGCCGGATTCACTTAATGACCGGGTGACTCACTTAATTGATTGGCAAGAAAGGTTGCAAAATGGGGCAAAATGGACTTAACAAACAGCCTCTCACCTAGCAGCTGAAGTTGGGGCTCAGCTGTGGTCATAAACCAAGGACTTCTTATGGGGAACGTTGATATTCAGTGTGAGCACCAGATTGGAGCTTAGTTTTTTGAGGTAGAAAATTGAAGCGGGCTAAGTCAAGGACTGCTCAATAGACAGTCACAATTGGGTTCAGATTTTCAGTTGTAAGTCAGGATGGTCGTAAAGCAAGTCATCGCATGACCAGACCTAATTTCATGACCACTTTTACCTTGGTCACTAAGCGAATCCAGACTTCCCGGTTGAGTTTATTATTTGTCAATTATTGTTGTGGTTCGTTGGCAGCAGGTGAGGATGGCTGAGGCCTCAGTGAGTGAGGACTCAGATGAGGGACCTGCGTGTGATGCAAGGATGGGGCCAGGACCATAAGGGAGTGGAGTGCTGCCTTTGGAGATTGAGGAGGCCAGCAGCAGTGAGGAAGAGGCCCCTGAGGAGCCTGTGCCCAGTGCACGTATGCGCACAGGGCTGCTCAAAGGAAAGAGAAGCTGCAGCAGCGCGGGCGACTTGGGAGTAAGGCTGCAAGGTAATGGCCCCTCCTTAAGGGATAAAAGCCAGCTGAGAAACTGGAGTTCTTTGCAGGAAGCAAAGAAGTTTTTGCACTCAAGCCTTGTGTACATTCTGCCTCTTTTAGTTTGTATTTGGAGACTCTTTGTGTTTGAGATACTTCTTGGCAACTTTATCTTGTGTTCTTGGAGGGCCTTGCACCACCTTGGCAAGGCTCCTTCTTACCAGAGACAATTAGTTTGAAACAGCCTTTTAACCAGGAAGGAGCGGAATTCGTAAAGAATCATTAAAAGGTTTTGCTGTTACCCCCATTTTGTGTTTGTTTCCTTGGAACAAGGTTTGGGTCAGAACAATAATAAGTAATGATTGCCAGATGCCCAAATTGAGATCGTGGGACTATGAGGTTGCTGTGACAGTCGTAAGTGCTAGGACAGTCCGTAAATTGCTTTTCCCAAGCCCCTCCTAACTTTGGACCGTCATTAAACAAAACATCGCAAGTCGGGGACTATCTTTATAAGCTCTCTCCACCTCACCTTGTCTTTGGAGATGCTGATGATGGTTTTCTTCTGCCGATTGATCATGAGGTGAGTGACAGCTGTCAAGTGGCCCTTCAGGTAAGTGATGGGACTGTTGGTGACATACGGATTCCAGATCCGGATCAGGGGATCATAGCCCCCTGTGACTGACAGGAGAGGACCAAAAAATAAATAAACAAACCATGGTTTAAAACCTGTTATTCCTACATGCCGACATATCAAGGATGGATTCCTAGCCCACCGGACCAGATTGTCACTTCGAGAAGCCTCAGCCAGCTCAACAGAACTGGAAGGTAGCTGGAAGGCACCTTAGAGGTCTTCTAGTCCAACACCCTGCTCAAACAGGAGATCCTATACCAAGGGTGTCCAAACTTGGAAACTTTAAGACTTGTGGACTTCAACTCCCAGAATTCCCCAGCAAGTTGAAGTCCACAAGTCTTAAAGTTCCCAAGTTTGGATAGCCTTACCTTAATACCATTCTGGACAAATCGCTATCCAGACTTTTCTTGAAGACCTCCAGTGATGGAGCAGCCCACAATTTCTGGTGGCAAGCAGTTCCACCGGTTAATTGTTCTCACTGTCAGGAAATTTCTCCTCAATTCCAGGTTGCTTCTCTCCTTGAGGAGTTTCCACCTGTTCTTTCTATTCTCCAAAGCACCTGTGCCTTCACGAACTGAGGGAGAAGAAACCCCGTCGGGGACTCTATAACCAAGACTGCTATCATGTCTCCCCTGGTCCTTCTTTTCTCTAGACTGGACATAGCCACTTTCTCCAACTGTTCTTCTTATGTTTTAGCCTCCAGCCTTTTAATCATCTTTGGTTTGATTAAGGGAACACCTTTATGCCCCCGAAATGATGCCCCTGTTGGGAAGCATCAGGTGAGCGAAGTTTCTTTCCAAGGAGAGGTTGAGGAACACCTACCTACAATGTTCATTTCAGGAGAGTAGTCAAAGCACAGAATCCCCTTCCGGAGGACAATCAAAGCCGACCTGGGCAAACAGGAAGAAGTATTAATTTAATTTAATTTAATTTAATTTAATTTAATTTAATTTAATTTAATTTAATTTAATTTAATTTAATTTAATTTAATTTAATTTAATTTAATTTAATTTAATTTAATTTAATTTAATTTAATTTTGATTCGATCTCTTTAGTGGCGTCTTAGGGTTTTTAAATTGGGATAAGCCTCCGTGGAGTCTTTACTTGGTTCCACATTTTGTATTTGTAGAACAAGGTGATTGGGGAAATTTCTGAGGTGACCATCTTGAATTACATGCAGGGGAAGGCCTGCTATCGGTTCACCCCGGTTTGGGAGAACTGGAACTGAACCAGTAACTAATTTTATGGCCGGTTCAGTGAACTGGCAAATCCCATCCCTGGCTGACCCTGCCCGCCCCACCCAGGAGTCCCCACACAACCCATTTTGGATCCCAGGTCAGTGCAGGGCCTACTCATGGGCTCGGGGAGGTTGAAAAACTCCCAGAGGCTCCAGAAGGCCGGAAATGGGCCCATTTCTGGCCTCCAGAGACACTCCAGAGCCCAGGGAGGAAGAAAATGCCCTCCCACAATGGTGCAAAATGCCAACTAGGCCAGCCCACCATGGCCACGACTGCTGCAGTATCTAAAGTTACTCCTGTGCATAGTCACGTAGCAGAAAATGAGTCATACCTGAAAAAAGGCCGAAGGCAA
>BHFT01060740.1:0-13646 GCA_004320025.1 Laticauda laticaudata
CCAATGGATGGCAAGTGTTTCTCTCCATTTTACATCCTCTTTCCATCCGTTGGTGCTGTGTGACAGGGGCTTAAATAACATTGCTTTTGATAGATCAAGACAAACATTTGGGCCAATTTAGTTTATGGCAAATCAGGTTTATAAGTGGGTCTAATTGATTGACTATGTACTTTAAGGTCAGCAACTATTCCAACAGATTTTGCTTCATAATGGTCTATTCCTGCCCAGGTCCTTTGAGTCTTCCAATATTTTACCTGTTACCTTTGTAACTAAGCCCATCTACCTTGCTGCTAGATATTTGAATATTTTAAAATGGCTATGGTACCAAGTGTTTGTCTGTAGTGTATTTCTTGGTGGCTTACTCCTTTACAGTGGATGATTGAGCCTAAAAGTCAGAACCTATCTAACACTTCAATATTTTCATTTCATAAGGCTGGCTATTGTGTCTGCTGTCATTATTTTGGTCTTTGTACTTAATGTTAGTCCCATTTTTTCCTCCACCATGATGCTAGATTTTTATTTCTGGTTCATGCAGACCTTTTAAATTTTTGTTATCAAAAGAAATATCATTAGCATCGGGCAGGATATTGATGTTTCTTCCTCCAGTTGTAAAGAAAACACTCTCATCTTCTTCCAATCCAGATTTCCATGGAATAAATATATTCAACCAAAAAACTGAATAAATAATGGCAGAGTATAAGTCCTTGTCTAATTCCTTTGCCAACTGCAGAATGTTTGTTTGCCTACATTGTCCACAATATCTCTTCTTGACCTGGGACTTTGAATAACTTTATCACTTTAAATGTACGCTAATGTACACTTTAAATGTACACTAATGAACAATTTAAATGTACACTACTTTCATTTTAATGTATGCTGATTAGAATCCTCTCAAAGGGTCACCACCTCCAACATACATGACATAAACTTGACTAAACAAACAAATGATTGGCTTGTGGTGCTTCTGCCAGAGAAAATGGATCTCGGGAGGGCCACATGTGGCTCCCGAGCTCCATTTTTGCTGGCAGAGTGTTGCAGGAGGCCATTGCAGCTGAATGTTTGGGAGTTTGGGAGCCAGTTTCAGCTGGCAGACTGCGCAGGCCATAGCAGGGCCCCTCGACATGTATGATGTCGAGCTAGCCATGGCCATCCTAGCCATGCCCACCTCAGCCCCCGAAGTCAAACACAACCCTGATGCGACCCTCAATGAAAGAGAGTTTGACTACCCCTGTTCTAATAGCATCTGACTTTAAAAAAATTAAGACAGTCTTAATAAAGGCTTCTAAATGAGTTTTTAGATTATATTTTAATGAAATCAGAAAAAAATAAACCATTTAAATAGTATCATTTAAAGTTTTTGTTCAGAAGTATGTGGGAGAATTTAATCAACACATACCTATTTAATGAAGCCAACTATTTTAGGTTTTTTTTTATTCCATCCACCCACACATTAAATCCCCCCCCACAAAGGTATGACATACTACAAATGTTATAAATTACAATCCATTTCTGCAATCTGAATTTGTTAAGATGGAATGGTTTCAACATATCAGAACCATAACAGGCTGCTAAAGATAAGGTTATATTTTTTTGCTATAATAAACTACATTTGCATTTAGTCTTACAGTCTTATTATGCAATAGTAAAACTTCCAAGCCCAGAATAGAGTATCAGTATTGCTTTGAGTTGTTTTGTGGTCTCTGTAAAAGCCATCTGCTCAAATCCTGAAACCAGACACTAGGGTTGAGTGCTTAATCCCATGGTATCCAAGGTGATATCATACTTATATTTACCATATAACCCAAACACTTCCAGTAAGTGTTATTTTAAACCTGCTGGTTTTCATCGGACCAGCTGCCTAAGTGATTTGGAGTTAAAGATGTGCCCTGGGCTAACTGAGTTCTCCCGCTCCTGCCCCACCCTACTATTTTCAAGTTTACATCTGTAATACAATATTTCTCAACTTTGGCAAATTCAAGAGGTGAAGACTTCAACATGGCTGTTTGCGTAATTAAGATCACACCTCTTAAAGTTGAGAAAAAAATCTGTTATAATCCAAAGAAGTGCAGGCTGTAGATAATCACTGCGGCAAAACAAGTGGATATGTAATATTTGGTGAACAGAAATTCAGTAGTTAGCTTACAAAATGATAAACACACAAAATGATAACACAAAGGATTGTATTGTGATGACCACCTGGGCTTCCTTGTGAAAACATGTTCCCAGCTGAATATTTGGGAACTTAGAAAAGTTCCCAAATATTCAGCTGGGAACATGTTTTCACAAGGAAGTTTTTCCATTTTACATATTTGTTTATTTAAAATGTGAAATAAATAGGCAACGTATTTCTGACATTGACTATTCTCACTGCAATTTTTGTGATGTTTGTATACTATCCTTTAAATGTGTATTTACATCCCATTGCCTGAATCTACTTTAAGAAACCTCATCAGGGTTTCTGTAATAAACATCTCTCCGAAACCTTTTAACTTTTAAAAAACAAATATTAGTTGATGGGAATGAAGTTTGAATCCTGGTGACTGGACATCTGTGAATGAGGGGGCATGTCAACACAAATCAAGATCTTGTCATGATAATTCAATTGAAGCCCCACCCTTTTTTATGTGTTCGAGTTGGATTTTTCATTTGAAGATCCAACATAGCCTATTCCCCAATAACGTGGCTATTAAATGTAAGCATCTATTGAATTGATAAATTGTATTTAATTAATAAATTGTATTTATTTCTGTAAACATATATGCCTTCAACTGGGGGCTTTCCTTTGAATGTTTTTATGAATAAATAACAATGAACGGGTTTGACTATTTGAAATGCTTGGGACACATAATAGAGGCACATATATAAAACATAAAATATAACATAAATTTACAAAATGCAGTTCCGCATTAAAAATATGATTTTCTATTTTTCTAGAAATTGTCCTATACTAAAGAAACGATGGATGGGTGAGTATGTGTATTGTTCTAGATTTTACAGTACAGGTTGCCCTCAAATTATAATTACAATTGGGAACCACAATTTCCACTGTTAAGCAAAACAATTGTTTAAGGTATTCCAGATTTTATGACCTCTTTTGCTGTATTAAGTGAATTACTGCAGTTGTTAAGTGAATCACATCATTAAGCAAATCCAGTTTCCTCCATTGATTTTTGTTGGAGGGAAGTCAACTCCACTGATTTTGTTTGAGGCAAGGCATGATGTTGCAACCGCTGGAAATACATGCTAGTTGCCAAGCACCTGAATTTTGAACATGTGACCATCGGGATGCTGCAACAGTCATAAATGCAAGGACCAGTCACAAGTCACTTTTCTCAGTGCTGTCGTCACTTTGAACAGTTGCTCAACATACGGTTGTAAATTGAGGATTACCAGTATGTGTAGAAGTAAGAAATTGTTGTAACTTTGAACAGTTGCTTGCATGATTTATTTTTATTCCACTATTTTGATTTCTTGCCAGTTTTTGTTGTGATTTGTCCAGTGGGTACGTAAAAGTTTCACAGCATCCTTCCTTCATAGCTATTTCAGTTAGAATTCAAGATTTTTAAGAATTTAAGAATTAAGAATTTAATGCATATTTTATAAGCACTAAAACCATTTCCAAAATGTTCAACACGTAGGATTGGTCAAACATGCAAAGTTCACAGCATTTTCACCTATCTCAAGGTTTGGAAAAGTCCTTGGCTACTTCATGGTTATGCATTAAGTTTTTTATTTAAAAAATTTACAATTAAAGTCTAGCTCGTCATTTTGGAGTCATAAAAAAACAAGTTAAGCTGCAGATTCCAGGTGTGAACATTAATTAAGCTTTCCTAGGCTGGATATTATTACTAAGTGATTTTCATAGTCTAGGGAAAACAAACTTGACATAAATACCAACAGCCATTATTTCATCTTTTGTAAATCATTGAGATAGAAATTTGCAGCATTTATTACATTTTTAATCATCTTTTAATAAATCCTCCAAAAGCTAAAATAAAACGTGCAGGGCCAGGCCTATAATATAAATGACACGCAAAATAACAATTGTAATCTAACTAAAGTTTAAATAAGACAAGTTTCACATTTCAAAATGCAAATATTTGCAAAATCATTTCAGTTTTACTCAAGCATTTATTGTTTTAAAACCAATTCACTATTTTTTGGCATCATTTTACTTAACAATTCTGCAGTGTTTTAAGTCTTGATCATAAAAATTGGAGCTAATTGTGGCCTGCTCTTAAGGCCCTGTCACACTGCCCAACGGATGCAAAACATTTGTAAAAAGGACACAGTGGACGAGAAAAATGTTCCATCCGTTGTTTCCGCTCTCAAAAGGGGAAAAAATTTGCATAAACAGAGCGGATAACACGGAAAGGAACGAGGGGGGAGGACGCAGAGCGGATGGAAAGCGATGCGGAACGGAAGCATCCTTTTGCATCCTCTAGGCATCCTCTAGACATCCTTAATATCCGAGATAGGTCCCCTCTGCGAATGTTTTTTCCGTTTAAAATGCTTTCCTTTGCGTGCTGCATCCGCTTTCATCCTTTCTCCGTCCGTGCTACTAATGCTGCGTGTCTGTTCTGCATCCATTCTGCTTCCTCCTGCGTCCATTTACCGCTGGAGCGGATTCGAGTTGCGCGGATGCGCAGGCGGATGCCTACGGATATAGCGGATGCGTAACGGATGACAACGGATGCAGAACGGATGTCCCCCGTATGCCTAGCGGATGCAGAATGGACGCGTTTGATACATTTTCCGCTCAAAAACCTTTTGAGCGGATGAAATGTCAATAGACGGATGCTGGATGGATAGAGAGGAAGCAAAACAGAGGCAGTTGAAGGTACAGAAGAGGAAGCCATCGCGTTAACCAACGGATGGCAAGTGTTTCTCTCTGTTTTACATCCTCTTTCCATCCATTGCTGCAGTGTGACAGGGACTTTAAGTGTAAGATCATTTCAAAGGTTTATTGAAAATGATCACTGTTCATTTGCCACAAACAATTTCAAATAATTTCGGAATAGGTTTTCATAAAGTTTTTTGAAGCATGAAATATATATCCCCAAGTCCTGAAATTAAATGCTACTTTCTCAAAGAAATAGAAGAATGGCAGGGGTTCTTTCCAAGTTGAGACATACTGAGAAACAGTGAACTGAAAAAGTAATTAGGGAACTCAGAATGTATTTATATGTCACTATGTTACTGTCTATTAAACATGACAGGAAAAGCTGTTCCCCAAAGAGCAGTTATAAAATTTAAACAGTAAAAGAAAATAACTATTGTGCCATTTGTTCCCATTTCTACATCCTTTTTTCTCATTTAGATATATGGGATAGCAGCTTATTTACACTGAACCAAGATTGTTTCACAGTATCTATATGCACACAGTAAAAAATAGATGCAGCTACTAATATACGCAGCTACTATGTCAACTACTATTTTAGTGCACAGGCTAAAACATGCCTTTGTAAAGACTTTGTAAACAATGGTGCTGTAGCACCTATGTTATTGGCCAACAGCCATGGCATTATGTGTTAATGCCAACTTAACCATTATAATTCCTAAAGCCTAGAACTGTCTCTTAAAATGTCACATAGAGTTATATTTGTTTAAGAGAAAATGATATAGGATCTTTTCAGCTCATTTCACACTCATTTTTAAAACTAACTTTGTTTTTTTTTTTTAACAAAATGAACTGGGATAGTAAATCGGGAAATTACTAAAAAGAAAACCAGTATACAAAGGAATTATAAAATGGCAGGTTTTCTTTATAGGTTCTTCTTGCAGTGATTTGAATTCCTTCCTCTTCAGCCAAAGCATATATTCCAATCCCAGGTTTACAGTATCTTATATATACTATTTGTCACACTTGATCTTTCAGTTATGATGAATATTAGAGCTGTATTTTATTCCATTTGCTTTTCTTAGACTTAAACCTTGACTGAATTAATTAATCTTAGTCTCCTGAAACTTATTTCTCCTCCGAAATCATTTGCTTTCACACATGGAACTGCACATCATGTCTATCCGCAGAAGGTTTTTGTTGTTGATGCTGTTGTTAAATTGTGGATAAATGGTTAAGATCAAAGGTCAAATAGATTGAAACAAACTTCTGCGTAATGTATTTATGCATGGATACTATTGGGAATATTCAAGTCTCTATGTTTTGACTTGGGTTTCATAAAAATATCCATTCTGCACAAAAGTTAAAGGTTTCTCAGTTTCAAAGGTGATTTTTCAAAGGCAATTGTTTTTATTTGAGGAAGAAGAAGAAAAGATCATCTTCTTGTTCCTCAGGGGAAAAACAGTCTAGTTGCTTTTTGAAAAAGCACCTTTCAGACAACTATGGGTGACTGATAATCACCATAAACAAAGGTTTCTCAGGTTTATAATTGTAAGTGTATTAAATCGTAAAGGAAAAATTGAGATAGTTAAATAATTCAGCTTGTGTTCTGAGGTACCATCATGATTTTAGAATAAATCATCTATTTATAAATATATAGCATTTAGTTATCTCAATTTCTCTCAGATTTCTTCTAAGAATTTTGACATTAAATACAACAAATTGCTAAATAGTATCAAATACTGGCTATGTAAGGTCTTGCCTCAAGAATGCAGAACTGAATGCAGGCAGCATTTCAAAGGGAACTTTTATTGAGAGATAATGGTAGCAGAGAAGCTAGGCAGGATCTAAATTCCCCGCACATAACAGTTAGGTTAAAATGTTGTTCTGTGGAAACCCCTCCCAACTGTCTGGGGTGGCAATGGCCCAGTGGTGGGATTCAACTTTTTTTTCTACTGGTTCTGTGGGTGTGGCTCGGTGGGCATAGTGTGGCTTGGTGAGCATGGCTTGGTGGACATGGCAGGGGAAGGATACTGTAAAATGCCCATTCCCACCCCAGGGGAAGGATATTGTAAAATCCCATTCCCTCCCCACCCCATTAACCTGATTTCTAGCTCTATTCTTCTGTGCAGAGTAACAAAAGAAGGCCCAGCTCATCAGCTGGGACTCAAGAGACAGAGAATAGATAGGGGCAGTGCCAGTCAGAAGTGGTATTTGCCAGTTCTCCAAACTACTCAAAATTCCCGCTACTGGTTCTCCAGAACTGGTCAGAACCTGCTGAATACCACCTCTGCGCTGGCCAGTCCCAAAGTGCAAAGATGTTGTGAGAACCTCGAGCTGAGAAGGTAATAAGGTGCTGTGATCTTGTTCCTCTGGAGATCAGATGGACACAGGCTCATCCCTCCCTTCCCCTTTATTCCCAGGCAATCAAAGTTGCTTTAAGTTTAAAATGATGCTAAGATGTTTTTGGACTGCACTTAAAATTCCTTTAATTATTAACACTGTCTTTGTTTTTTCTTCTTTTTGCTTCTGTTTACACTTCTTTGCATTTTATTATCCTCAATTCTTACTCTTCTATTCTGCTGTTATTATTCTTATTCTTATTATTGGAAAATGATATACATTTTAAACTAGTTGCAAATCATGATGGAAATGTTATATTAAGAATTTGAGGGTGGATAGGAATGTTATTTTAAGCATCATGTACAGTATATAAATTAAGAAGAAGCTAGTCATATCCAGAAAATGTCAAGCATTATCTTGGCTAGATTTGATACAGAAAATACAAACAATTGCTTTCAATTGTAATAAAAATATAATTGATAATTTTCTGGATTTAATGATCTCCACATTATCAAGTTTTTTCCATTAATAGTAAGATTATCACAGTAAAAACACTCATGAACTATTGTAAAAGCATGCTACAAATTGCATTGGATTATTTCTCTGTTTTCCTGTCTTTTCTAAAAGATCCATGGGAATAAGGACTGTTAATTTTGAAAGAAAATATTTAATCTATTTCTTTGTCGCTCACACACAGACACACTTCATCCCTTTGTTTTTCTTATTTTTCAGTTTTAGGATGTCAACTCCATCTCCAGTTGGTCATACTACAACTTTGAGAGGTCTGTTCTCCTTAATTGTCTAATTTATGAATTAGTGAAAAAGATGGAGCAAGATGATTATGATTTTGCATGGAAACATATGGTTTTGCATGGAAATAACTCAGGGTCCCTAGCTCTAGACAGGAATGACATTTTCTATTCCCAGAAATGCTACAGCTATGATGGGCCAAGTCAACATTTGTTTTTCTGCAATAATTTAGATTCCAATTTTTCAAAGGGTCAGTGTTAAATGGGATAAAACTTTAGTCAGATTTATTTTGTTTTGACTTGATAATCTTTTGGATTGTTCTTATTTAACAAAATAGTTAATTTAAAAAAAGATAACATTTATTATTTTATTTAGATATTGTTGCCAGTATTCCTCCTCCTGATATGGTCTCAACTGATAGACATTTGGACAGAACTGAAAAGATAGAAGATCATGAAGTAAGCTAAAGTGCTTTACAAAGTTGTTTTAATTTTTATACATGTTGCCTGATAGACACTGGAGGTACTGGAGCAATAATAACTTCATCCAAGTTTTTTTAAAAATGGTTCTTTATTTTTCTTACTTCAAAGACTAACCAAGATTAGAAGAATATTGAATATCTCTGCCTACTAGTTCAACATTTATTTATTTCTTTAAAACATTTCTTTAAAATTACTCAAGTTTTGTTTAAAATGAATTTATTTCTGTTGCATTACTTATTTCTAGTAAGCTAGAAAATTCTTAAAAGGAATTGAAAATCCAACTTTATATACAATGATATAAAATAAACCCATTAATAGAAACAAAACATGGTTCTCTGGTCACTATCTACTTCCATGATTTCAGCTATATCCATAACCGTTTCCTTCCTTCTTATTTTGGATGTTGGGTGAAATGTCCCTTCCTCCATAGAACTCACCAATTAATTTTCTTCTTCTTTCCTGCTGTGAACCCACATGCTCACACAACTTTACAATCTATCTTTCTCCCCAGCCACTTCCTTCCACAATAGTTTTTCTGCTACATTCTCGACTTATGACCACAATTTAGGCTGAAATTTCTATAAATTATGCAATCATAAAAAATGTAATTTGATTGCATCACTTAGCAACAGCAATCTCAGCAGGAGAAGGAAGCCGCAGCTAGCCCAGTCCCAGCTGCACCTTGCATCCCAAGAGTCCTCTCCTGACCTGCACTCTCCTGCTCAATTGACCTTCCCCATCTTCTTGCTCCCAAAACTGCTGGGGCAAGCTGAGGCTGTCCTTCAAAATAAAAGACAGACAGACAGACAGACAGATACAGACAGAGAGAGACAGAGACAAAGATAAAGACAGAGACAGAGTGGGGGGAAGGAGAGAGAGGGAGGGAGAGGGAGAAATAGTCTTGTAGCTGCTGTGCATCATGCCCTTCCTTCCTTCCTTCCTTCCTTCCTTCCTTCCTTCCTTCCTTCCTTCCTTCCTTCCTTCTTTCTTTCTTTCTTTCTTTCTTTCTTTCTTTCTTTCTTTCTTTCTGTCTTTCTGTCTTTCTTCAATGTGAAGAAAGCAACAAGTTACCTAGGATCAGTGATGGGATTCAATTTTTTTTTACTGGTTCTGTGGATATGGCTTGGTGGGCATGGTATATTGTAAAATCTCCTGTCAGAGGTGGTGTTTGTCAGTTTCCCAAACTACTCAAAATTTCCATTACCAGTTCTCCAGAACTGGTCAGAACCTGCTGAATACCTCCTTTGCCTAGGATCATCATATAAATAGTCCCTGGGTTTTTTTTTTTTACTTTTAATGCAGCAAAAAGATCACTGAACCAATTATTTATACTGCTGGAATCCCACCCTTGGAGAAGACACTTAATTTCGGACTAAAATTAATTATGCCCAATAACCAGCAGAGAATTTCAGTATCATGTGTAATACATGAAGGAAACTAGCATACAAATTTATATGGCATAGGAATATATTTCTAGGATGTTTGTGACTAGAATTCATTAAATCAAATTATTCTTTTGCTTGTTTGCTTTGCCAGGTCAGTAATGAGATAACAAGAGATTATACAAAACTAATGAAGCCTGCTCATGAGCAGTTGGTTGTATTCAGTATTCTTCTTCCTGAAGAGAAATACATCAGTGAGCTAAGTGACCCTTCCACTGAGGAATACCAACAACTGTCTCAACAACTTATTTCTGAAGTAATTATATTACCTATACATTTTTGCTATATACTTTAAGAGTTGCTTTTGTAGGTTGGAGATCAGGAAAGATGAACATTAGGAAAGGAGCCAAGCTGCTTAACATTAATAAAGATTTATTAAAATGGTCCCTATACTTACAGCATCAAAATTCATCCTCCTCTGAGGACAACAATTACTTTGGATTGTGGTGAGATAGGCAATCCTTGGACATGAGGCCCTTCAAAGAATTGCTCAGTTTAGGCAAAAGCAAGAAAATATTATATATAAGTGAAGATTAAGGTACTGGGCCCTTGCTAAGACAAACATTGGAAATCATTGTCTAATTGGTATTAGAGCAGGAAATTTGTTATCTCATAATATACAAGAGTAAATTGTCTTTTAAATTAGTAAAGTAAAAAATAAATTAAAAAGTAAATTAGGCAATAGCTTGTCTAAGTACTCTTTTTACCAGGTCTTAATAAAAAAAATGATAACTCAATTTAGCTAATAGTTGAACACTGAAAATAGCAGCCCAATGTATCTAAGAATATTAGTCAATCAATGCTCCTTGTTGCTGCTCAAGCTTTATTATATCTGCTTCAAGTGCTCTGTGAAATATGCCTTGGAAAAGATAGGATTCCTGTTTTATTCCTATCCAGAATAAGCATGCTAAATGCCAACAGAGAAATGCAGGGTAACCAATCATATTTATCATATTCTGGTTTTTAAAAAGTAAAAAGAGAAACATTAACTGTGTGTTTTATCCAGCTTTTCCAGCATTCCTAAACGAGATTTGAATTAATAATGGTCACACGTGCTTAGCACAGTTATTTGAGAAGAGAGCATTTGCCCCCTCTATGTGTTATTTTTGCTGTAACTATAAACAATCCTTGATTCTTCATATTTTCTGGTCTTGGTCATAATGCTGCAACTATTTGTATTATAATCTTCTTAAGAGGAAGGCAATGATTTTAAATCTTGCTTTTCCTCTTTTAAAAAATTGATTTAAACAGATTTTTATACCAGGCCTGAATCTGAATGTCAGATATACTTTTTAATGTGGGTTTATTTATTTATGCCATTGTTCAACTTAATAGAATATGGGTTGAGTTATCTATGGAATAATGGTTACAATATTTTTACAAGCTCATGAATATACATATTTAGTATTCAAACAGCATTTCATATGGAGAAGAATTTCTATAGTGTAGTCACAAAAAATCAATGCAACTGTTATAGGGCTCGATTAAGCTAGTCAGCATCATTTTTCTAACTGCACAGCCAAGTAGCCATGCTATAATATAAATGTCTGATCAGATCGGCAACTTGGCTACCATTTTTCCCCTTCATCTCTTGCCATGTCTTCACAGTACTTAGATAATCTTTCCCTACTGCAGAATGTTTTGATTATGGCTAGTGTATAAGTACATCAAAGATTTTTATTGAGGAAAAAAGGAATATTGAGATAGTCAAATTATTTTTCTGCCAATGAAGCATTCTTGATGTGCGATGTGGATTACATAATTCCTTCATTATAATTTATTTAACTTAATGAGCATTGGATTCAGAGTAAAAATAACCACATGGTAGTTAAACAAGTGATTCAGACAAGGAGGAAACAGTAGTTTTCATCTTAAAAAATATAAATTTTAAATAAAACATGCAAAAAATTAATGAAAGTTGTGGAATTTTGAAAGCAGAAAAGATTGGATTTGTCACCTTTGGAAGAAAAAAAAGAGAAGTATTTATTGAGGAATATTTAGAAAGTACAAATGGCCAGCCTTCAAATCACAGTCTAATGATTTTCAAAAATGTGCAAATTGTGTACGCATAGCGGGACAAGTTATGTGACTTTATAATTATGTGACCAGTTAACCCATTTCACCATATTAATTTATTATATTTCTATGCTGCTTCTCATTGCAAAGAATCCAAAATTGTTTGCCTTATTATTTTATCCAGTTCTCCCTACATAAATCTTACTCTAACTTCTTGGTACATTGACAGATTCCAGATTTGGATTTTCTACTGCTAAAATTAATGTTCTACCAATTATGTTAAACCAGTGTTTATGGTGTTTTCATAAACTGCACTTCATGCTACATTTGTATGTTGAGTGCATAAATTCCATTCCTCCAGGAGTTTGATCAAGGAAAAGCAATGAGAAAGCATTCCTATATGGAATACAACTGGAACCTGCATACATTTACTCAACATAACAATTGAGTAAACTGAATTAGGATGAGAGAGAGAGAGAGAGAGAGAGAGAGCGAGAGAGAGAGAGAGAGAGAGAGAGAGAGAGAGAGAGTTCTGANGAGAGAGAGAGAGAGAGAGAGAGAGAGAGAGAGAGAGAGAGAGTTCTGAAAATAAAAGGTTTTGAGAATTTGTGTCTCTATCTTTCATGCAGATTCAGAATGCATATGAAGGACTGTCTGGATACAAGAATATCCATGTAACTGAATTCAGGTATAATTTTTTTAAGCATTGAAAATTAGCCATCTTATTCTTAACATTGTCAATATGAAAATTAATATTTTGCCTCCTTGCTTAAAAAACATCCATCTCCTCTCTTTGTGTTGCAAAATTCATGATAATTAATGAATACAATATAGTTGATAAACATAAAATGTGTTATGAACACTAAATAACAGTATCTTTGCTCCATACTTACATTAGTCATATAGCTATGATTATGAGTAATGAAATATAAATATATCAAAGAAGCAAAATTGGTTTAGTTTGTTCCTCTAAAGGCTATTTTATAGGTTGGACAGTATTCTTTTGTTTTATTTAAATACTGGTTTCCCACATATGTTTTCAAATAATTACATGGATCACAAAACAATTATATGCATAATTTGGTCCCATAGTTTATGCCTATTTAAGTATATTAAAAACATTTCATATTCTAAAAATATGAAAATTGCTAGGGAGAAAGCCAGCCTGACTTAAATGTGCAATTTCTTTTGTTCTGTTAAAATATTCTGCTAGCTATCAAACTGAAAGGATAGTAAGAAAGTATTTTTACAACAGGATATTTTAACAAAAGTTCTAAGGCTAAGAAATCATCATTGGTTGAAATATAAAAGCCTTTTATGCATGGGATGGTTGTGGCTTGCTTAAAGCCAGAGGAAGGTTGAATCCATGCTGTAGATTCCTGTGCACAAATTCCTAAGAGCAGGAGTATAACCTGGGCAAGGATTAATCAAGCAAGGTTATAATTTTAGCAGATTTATTGATGAAAATACAGAATATTCAAAACTAGTTGAAAATCACCTGTAAAGTCATGGAATCAATTATTAACCAATCCATTATCCTCCACTTAGAGACAAACACCCTACTCTCTAATAAACAATTTGGTTTCAGAAAAAAAACTATCCTGGAATCTGCGACTCTTACACTGCAAAAACATATGGACTACACAACTCAATCAGGGCAAAGCAATGGACGCAATCTACATAGACTTATGTAAACCCTTTGATTCAGTGGTACACGACAAACTACTCCTAAAACTAAAATCTTACGGGATCTCTGGACACCTGCATAACTGG
>BHFT01060741.1:0-12476 GCA_004320025.1 Laticauda laticaudata
AGCCACCCCCGAAATTTTGCTCGTCCGCTGTGTCCTTTATGCATACGTTTTGTGTCCATCGGCCAGTGGGACCTAGCCTTAAAGCATGATGCAATGTGACTGCATTACTTAGTGATGGCCACCCTGGCCATTTCTGTTGCTGTTGTAACACAAGGATTTGCAAATTGTTAAGCAGCAAGAAGCCAGGTAAAGAGTGCAGAATTGCCTTGGGAAGGGGGAGGCTCTGGGAGGGCTAGTAGAGGCCACACACAGGTTGTGAGGTGCTGTAGGCAGGAGAAAAAGCATTGGCAACTTACAAGACAACCAACTTACTTGACAAGTTAAGCTGACCTTGCAAGTGAACTGGCTTGTGGAAAGTCAGCAAAGAAGGTCGCAAATGGTGACCTTGATCATGACCACACCTAGATCATGATCATGTGACTATGGAGTGCCACAACATGATCATGATCATGTGACTATGGAGTGATCACACATACATTTTTCAGCACCATCATAACTGAACAAATGGATATAAATCAAGAACTACCAACATATGAACTAGACCCAGCATTTCAGCCACATACTGAAGGAATAAGCAAATACAAAATACAATATGGAATTCTTCTATTCAGGTTTGCAGTGTCATTCATTTCAGTCTCCTTTCCACTTTGTTTTTCATATTTTTTCCTAACTGCAGCCAGCATTCAATCCTGGCTGCTGTTTCATACTTTTACCAAGTTTGAGGTGGGCCAAACTTACTGAATTTTTTCCTACAGGACTTTTGGGCTATACAAGCAGTGTTTGCTTTTATTTGTGTTATCAATGCACAAAAGTAACTCTCTCATTTAAAATATTTACCAAATTCACCACCATGCCCTACTCTTTTTAGAAGCCAAGAAGAAATACTCCATGAATGCTCTATGCTCTATGAATGTTGACCTTCAGTTCTAAAGTTTGGGGCACAGGTTATAGGCTAAGAGACAGACTAATAGTATTTTCCAGTACCAGCTCTGTGGATTAAGTTGAAAGCTTACATGTTTAATACTTGGCAATTCTTTCATTAATATTTCTGGGTAGTGAGATTATATAAAATTCATTTGCGATGAGCTTTCCACTCCTTGCCCTTGCTTTTCGCTCATACCTACTTGAGCCATTGTCCTTAATGGAATATGAAAGAACAGTGAAAGAACAGTGAATTTAATTTTATGAATAGATACTGATTTTATAAAATAACTCGTGCTATTTATTAAAAATACAGTGCAGTTATTCCCTTTTCCCTTTTTTCTTTTCTTCCTTTTATTGCCTCTGTGATAATGAAAGAGAAGATGCAATGGGATATATAGAAGGTTGCATATACAAAATGGTATCTTGTGGATGAATATAAATAAATTCTGTAATTGTGGCATAATGAAAAATCATTTTCATCACTTATTTTACTAATCATTTGATTGCATTTATTTACTTTTTTCATGGTTAATAATAACATCAATAAAAACATACATTTCTATTTCACTTATGTTGCAAAATATATAGTTTGAAAGAATATAAAAAATAAGCAGTACAGATAGAGAAACCAAAGGAAAAAAATGGATGGATAAATTACAAATCTGAAATATATAACTAATACATTCTAACACATCATTAGAAGCTTATAGTATTATAAGACAATTATTTTATCATAAAAAGCATAAGTGTATATGTGTGTGTGTATGAAAAAGCAGTCAACAGGTTGAACTAATTATTATACTTATCTTCAAATCCCTCTGTTACCATTATTATATTTAGCATATAGGAAGTCCACAAATGGTTTCCATTCTCTAATAAAGCTGTCTAGTCAATTATCTCTAATCAAGCAGTTAATTTTACTATCTCTGCTAATTCAGTCAATTTCAAAATCTATTCTTCAACTATTTCCTTCCAGTGTTTGGCACATACAATCCTAGCAGCCATCACCAGGATGGATGGAATGAATGGATGGATGAAGGAATAGCCATATCAATTTTCTAATCAAAATCCATGCACATATTAAATAATGCATTAAATTAGTACTATAAATTATGTATCCAATTAATATACAAATTCTAAAACCAAATTTTGGATATTGCATAATTTCATGTATAACATAATTCAAAAAATATTTCTAATCACAATTAAATTCTATGTCATATTTATTTTTAAAGAAATATTCTAGATATTTAGATCTATTCCCAAAATGTAGTTATACATACTTTCAAAGAGGGAATCAAAGATCTTTTCCAATAAAAACACCACATATGAAATTAGGATCCAACCTACTTGTTTCATTTCCAACATTTTTTGGAAAAAGAAATATTAATTTTAGCAGTCAAGACTGGAATAATGTACCAACGATAAAATATCTTATAGCAATTCTAAGTATAATGTTTGAAGTAAACATGATATTCTTCCTTTGAATTCCCCGCTGTTGCATCTCTGACTTATTCATATTCTAAATTAGTTTTCTGGGAGGTTTTTTTAAAGAACTTCTCAACCCAATGTGGTAATATTAACTTCAGAGATGACATTAGACTTATTGCAGAAGAAAACATGATTGAAAATTCAGAACAACTACAGAAACAGCACAACTACAAGACATCACAAAATTACATTCCTTCTTACTTTTTTCTGTCCTGACATTTTCTGTTTTGTTTTTTTTTAAAAAGAGCTTGGTAGAAGGAAATTTAGCAGGACACTATCATAGGAACTGTATTTACATTTTAGAAAAAGCAATAAGCTGTTGAGAAAACAATTAGATTTCCTCTCCTTGCACGGACTGAGTATTTCATTATGTTTCTTAATTTGCAGTAGGAAGTGTGATAAGATAATAAAATCCATACCATTGATCAAAATGTCCCTGCCAAAAACATATGAAACAGAAAACAGATGGCAACAGATTAACAAAGTTTATCTGGAATAACATGTTCTTTCTATCTGTGGAAATTTGATATAATTGACTTAAAAATAAAGCTCTTAATTGAGCAAGTGGACCATTTGTGTTTTTTTCAACATAGATTTTTAGATTTTATACTTGTGTTTGTTTTTTATATTGTAGTTTTTATTTCATTGTTGGACACTGACCAGAGTCACTTATGGTAAGGTCGATAGTTACAAAAATTTGATAAATAATCTAGATTCTTATGAAATAAGCAGTGCTTTCAGGGAAAGGATTATTGCACTTTTCCTGTTGTGGGCTTGAAGCGAATGAGGCTGCAGAATTAGATGGATATTAGTAATAGCAGTTATATATCACTTCACAGTGTTTTTACAGTCCTCTCTAAGCGGTTTAGAGTTAGCATATTGCCCCCCAATAATCTGGGTCCTCATTTTACCAACCTCAGTAGGATGAAAGGCTGAGTCTACCTTGGGCAGGTAGGATTTGAACTGCCAAACTACTGGCAATCAGCAGTCAGCAGAAGTAGCCTGTAGTACTGTAGTCTAACCACTGCGCCACCATGGCTTTTGAAACTAGTTCCGGTATAATTGTTATATGTATCGTAAGGGTTTGTCTAAAGTTTGGCTTTTCTTATACAAGATGCTGAGTTTGAAATCACTCTGTTTTATAGAACGGACAAAATGTCAGCATCTGCTCTTGCCAGCATATGAATTCTCTATGCTCCATCTGTTATTGTTGTTCCTGTTTTTTCCTTAGTAAACAGAAAATGTGGCTTTCTCCAGCATAATTCTCCAGCAGTTAAACAAACTCTATGGGCGGAAATGATTTTAATGCTATTCATTTATAGTTTTTAAAGTGTGAGATTAATAGCAATAACACTAAGCACTTAAACTTACATATATACCACTTCACAATGCTTTACAGCCCCCTCTAAATGGTTTATGGAGTCAGTATATTACCCCTAACAATCTGGGTCCTCACCTTCCCAACTTTGGAAGGATGGAAGGCTGAGTCAACCCTGAGCCAGCGAGACCCAAACTGCTAAACTGCCAAACTGCTGGCAGCCGGTGATCAGCAGAAGTAGTCTGTAGCATTGCACTCTAACCACTGTGCCATTGCAGCTCTAATGTGGGCAGGGGTCTCATGAAGAAGGTGAATGCATCATAATTCAGCATAAATAAAATGCAGTTTTAATAAGATTATTGTTTTAATGGAATTGTTTAATCAGTGTTACAGTTTCTCCCCAAGTTGGGAGAAAAGAGGGGGAAAGATAAGTTGACTGAACTGAGCAAATCCTATTCTCCACGTTTGGAGCAAAACGGCAGCTAATGTTGTTATAGCAGTACTGCAATGAGGGAGAAAGGAAATTGATGGATGATATGCAACAAGCAGGCCGCCAATGATTTCATTGCCTGGTCTGGCCAAGAGGATTCATTATCTTCTGTTGTTCTCTCAAGTTCTTCTCTTATACAGCATAGGATAACAACACTCATTATATATACATTGTTATTGACTCATTATTTTCTATTAATTTCCCAATCTTTGTAATTATTTTAATTATTCATACAGTATGACTAAATCGGGCTAAAAGACATTTAAAAACTCATTAAATCTTATGACACCCAGTTTGATGTGGTGGTTAAGGCATTAGGCGAGAAACTGGCTGTGAGTTTTTCTTTAGTCCTAGGAAAGGGGCAATGGCAAAACACTTGCCAAAGGAACTGCAGGAACTTGTTCAGACAGTCTCTGAAAATCAAACTCAATTGGACAGAAGAAAAATATTATATTATATATTATCACTATATATTATATAGCATCTTATACATTATGGCACTACAGTATATCACTAAAATATAGAAAATATTCTTCATGGCATGATCATTATTTTGTGTTATATCTCACTTTAATTTTTAAAAATTCGATGAAATTTTTATGAAATTTTTATGAAATTTCTCATGAAATTAGAATTTTTTTCTAATTAAAAAGAAAAATATGAAGCATGAATGCTACTAGCCTTTGAATGCTTCCTACCATAAATGTTCTATCCAGGGTGGGATTCAAATTTCTTAACAACTGGTTCTGTGGGTGTGGCCTAATTTGTGGTTGTGGCTTGGTGGTCAAGTGACTGGATGGGCATGGCTTGCTGACTGGGTGTGGCTTGCACGTAAACATTGCAAACATGTAAATATTGATTTTTTTAATTAAAAAAAGAACAACTTTTACCCAAAATCAGCCAAAGCAGGCAGTCAGATTGAGTTGCTTGCAGAATCACAGATTCACTCACAAATCTGCTTTTCTGCAATCTGCTGCCTGAGTCTGTCACATAAAATTTGCTTGCACAACACAGGCAAGTTGGATGGCTTGCATGCAAGATAAGGAGTGTCTCGGCAGGGATGGGAGGGGAGGAGTGGGCAGGGAGGGGCAGGGCCAGCCAGTGGCATGATTTGCCAGTTCTCCAAACTGCGCAGAATGGTAACAACCAGTTCTATAGAACTGGTCCAAACTGGTAGAATCCCACTCCTGGTTCTATCCCACACAGTTTGAGTATGGAATAGAGTTGAATATAGATAGTATTCCACCACAAAGTTTGTGTATAATTTAGTAAAGAATGAGAAATATTTATATAAAAAATGAGGTGGAAATATGCAAGAAGATTATAACTAAATAGCTTATGGCCAGGCGAGCAGCAACAGAACAAACCAGTAATTGGTTCCATAGAATTACAATGGGAAGAGGAGGGGTTGAAAAGGATGAGAGAACATGGTTGCCTAGTTACAAAGTCCATTTCAGCGTTTATTCTCCTATCTTCAGTCCCTTCAGTCTCTGCACATGGAAACAAATCTACCATTAATTCAAGAATGTTGCATAGATAAAACCTACATGACATTCCTAATAGTATAAAAAACCTTATAATAAAAAGAAATTACAGCTGCTGTACCATCTAAATGCAGTCTTAGGTTGATATAATGATCATATATTTATTGCAGATACATAACTGTAATTGCAAGAGGGTTTCAATAAAACATTCTCAATAACTTCAGCAAATTAAATTATTGATATTCACTTAATAAAATCATTTACATATTGCTTTCCCTAATCTATGTCAATGTGAGTTGTATTCAAATTGAAACTGGTAATAAAACAAATAAAACAAATTAATATAAACAGTAAAATGGGAGGTGCTCCTTGAATTTCTGCAAACTAAAACCCTCCAAGCAGCAGGCCTCACTACTAAGAAGGCCAGACAAACTGATAATCTACAATTCATGAAAGTCACAACTGGATCTTCCTGAATTATCTTAATTCAGGTTTATAACCAGCAAAACTATCTCTTAGTGTCTTGGGGTCAAGTTATTTAGGGATTTATAGTCAACACAGGTGTAATTTGCACATAGTAGATACCACTTAGCAATCATGTAGTCACATTTTACACCAATAGAATGTGCTATTGCTTGTTGAATGTGCTCCAATTTCTGGTCAAATAGAAGACATGTAAAATATTTTGCACAAGGCAATGCTTCTTTTTAAAGTATAATAAATAACTTTTAATGGCACATAGATTTATATGCTTTTAACTATTATTAAAAAACTCTTTATGCTTAAAACAAAGCTAACTTCCAAAATAAATAAACAGCGAAAATACTAAAACAATATACAAAATGAATTATAAGAAAGAGAAATAACAGAGAACTCACCAAAAATAAATACCAAACAGCTAAAGACCTCATGGAACTAACAGAACACTGCATAACCAACACATATTTCATATACTAGGGCAAATAGATAACAAGGCAAATTGAATGGAGCCCTATGGGAATACCATATCACCCGTCATGCCAAATCTGTTCAGGAAGAATTCGAATAACAGAAGCCCTGGCTAATGCCACCCACAAACCCAAACTTTGGTCATAGAACATCGTATGACAATTTGTGATTTCCCCAAATGGAAAAGAAAAACTAAACAATTTTCCTAAAACACACTAAACAGCCAACACCCCAAAATCAAGTTACCATGGAAACCGATAAACAATCAACTACATTCTAGTATGTACTAATCTACAAAAAAAGAGGCAACTAGTGACAGTACACGTATACCAGAAGATAAACACAAACCGGTACCTAATGCCCAATCCAACCACCACCCAACACCACGATAAATTCATGGGCAAAACACTAATGCCGAAAAAATGCTGGGAGACTAAGACACATTATAAATGTACTGAACTATGCACTCCTGACTAAGTGAATTGACAGCCAACGGCTTCCCAAAACAAAATCAATACCTTGATCCACAAAAACACACCAAGATATAACAGAGACTAGCAAGATAACAGACTATCGGAACAGCCTGTCCTGCCCTACATAGAGTGTATACAGGACAAATCAGTAAGATACACAACAGGCTCACTCAAAACTGCTTCAACAGACAAAAAAATAGCAGCATCCATTAAAGAACCCCAATACAAAATTATGACTTGAAAACAAGGGCATATACGAGAGTTCCTGTGATATGCCGCGCCACATACATTAGCGACAGACTAGATATAAATTCACCTGATGACACAAAAATGAGTGAAAAGCTGGCGACACACCTCTCACTAGTCCAACACATTCGAACAACAGGCATCAAACATAACTTCAATGGCACTAAAACCCGTAGCCACTATTAGAAAACCCAGCCCACAGATCATCAGAGAATTCCAACAGATTGAAAAAAAAGACTGACAGCCAAATAGAAGAGATGATTCAGCAGACTGTCAATCATTTGGAAGCTGCCCTCTCAAATAGAAAGATCTCCACACACAAAAAGACAAACCTTGCACAGACAGACTCCTGCTGATGTCTCAACTAACACACCACCAGGCACCCAGGTGAAACCCAGCTTGCCTAATATTAGCAGCCGTCTTCTTTCAATGAGCCAAGCTGCCTGAAAGCTCTTCAACAAGAACAGAGTTGCTGCCAGCCAATCAAAGCCAAAAACAGACAGAAAGAAACAGACACCCAATCAATTCAAACTTCCATCCAGAACACAGACCCAGGCTTCTAGCCAATCAGAATGGACCAGCCCTCAAATTTTGAAACAGAATGTGAGACACACATCACGTACAGCAACCTGATGATGCAGATGGATTTCGCTGAAACGTTGCTACAACTTAACAGAACTACAATGACATGGGATAATACCCGAAGGAAGCTAAACAGCACAAATGTAAGTACCCGCGAGAGCTTAAAAAAAACACCACATATATATATATGTATATATATATATATAAAACAAGTATAATATATAACATAGTATAACATATTTCATCTTATATTATACTATAAGATGAAACTGTTATATCAGTGTAATATTATCTTTTGATTGAGTTAGCATATTGTTTTATAAAACATTAATATTACACCATTGAAATGTCCCATATGGATCAATAAAATTATTGATATTTTAATTATCAATAATTTATTGATATTTTATCAATAAAAATATTGAAATTATTGATATTTTAATTTAATTTTAATTATTAATTTTATTTATTTATTTAAAATACTTTTTGCTTTCAATATAATTACAGCTATGTTTAAAAAAATATAATACATGCAGCAAGTAGGAAAATATGTATGCTAAAAAAGTGATATACAGTAATATTACAATTAAATAAGCAGGGGAAAGTAAAAAGAGGGGGAAACTGTGGAAAATAATTTCATTTATAAAAAAGTAAATACATTGCACTGATGGAAAATCCTTCCATGGTCTGTTGAAAAGGATAATAAAATATTGACAAATTACACATAACACCAATGTATTGACATGAAACTGGGTATAACCTTGCAGAGTTCTATAATAAGTCTTTATAATGACACGGCTGGAATTACTTCATGACATTTTCTAGATGTGGAGATTCTTCATAAGGATAAACCAATGAAGGTCTCTTGTCATCATCACCTCCTATCTCATTTTCTCTTTGGAGATGAAACTTTCCAGTGAACTAGTATATTAATAAAACCAACACTTTTGAGTAAAGGGGGATATACAACCCAACAATCTGTCCTTGCTGCTTTAAAAATATCAGGTAAAAAAAATGTAGTTTATATGGTTGACTATGGTCAAGATTGATCTGAACATCTGTCATTACTGGAAGTAAACAACAGCTCCATCTTAAAGTTCTACCTGGGTGGGCAGCCTTGGACCATGGTGGGGTGTTTTTTTTTTTTTTGAGGACCTAGGGACTCCCATCAACTTCTAGCACATTTCCATTTGATCTTCTTGGAACTATCTTATTAGAAAGTGCCATTGAATGTTCATGAGGGCTGTACTGTGCTTTGAATTTGAAAGGAGAAATGCATTACAAAGCATGTATGACTGTATACAAAGCACCTGTTAGAAACTCCTTAAACCAGGAGTGTCAAACTTGATTTCATTGAGGGCCACATCAGGGTTGTGTTTGACCTCAGGGGGCCAGGATGGGCACGGCCAGCTCAACGTCACTTGTTTCTGGGAGGGGTGCATGTGGTGGCCCAAGCTCCATTTCAGACTGTAACGGCCTCCTGCAATCCTCTGCCTGTGGCCCTCCCAAGCTCCATTTTCACTGACAAAGGCACCATGGGCCAGTCCTTTGTTGTTTCCAGGGTGGCCCTGAGGGTCAGATCTAAGCACCTTTCAGGTTGGATCTGGCCCCTGGGCCTTGAATTTGACACCCCTGCCTCAAACCAATGAACTTTTTCAGATATCACATAGTATAGCTACAGAGTAAAACTGCACAATCCCAGGAAAAAAGGAGATTACTCTGGAGTCCTTGATACATACCATGTGACTACTCACAAGTCTCTAAAGCACCTTTTACCTTTGATTCTTAAGCACTAAACAACTATAGTGTGTATCTGCATGTCTGTACAAAGGAAATCTGTTATCAGGGACAAATACCCCATTTACTTTCCTATGCAATAAGGGAATAAACCTGGACTAATATTTCATAATATAGTTTTTCCATACTCTTGGAATTTAATGGGGCACAGCCCAGAAATAGTTTTCATCATACAATTTTGCAAACAATCAAATTCAGTAGAAATTAACATTTTAATGAAGATTGAACTGTGCTGCTCTTCAGATTTCTCATCAACGCATTTATAGTAATTTCTGATCTATGACTACAAATGAATTTAATTGCTTAGGATATGAGTAAGTGTATACATTGTGCAATCACTGTCAAATCATGTAATCACTGAGGCAGATTTTATTTAGGGAGGGGGTTTGGCAAAAATATATACATCATTCATTTTCTCCAAAGCTCAAGGCAACATAATGTATGTGTAACAATGCTTTTTCTGTTGTTGTTTTTTCTTCCACACCAACAATTTCATATAGAAAACTTCCCTGAGAGGTAGTATCTTATCCAAAAACAGTACATAAGTTTCTATAATTGAGTGTAGCTTTGAACCAGTATGTGATCCATTGTATGATCCCACTGTTATACAATCAAATCTCTGGAAACCTAGTACAATCAATAAAGTTTAATTAGTGATAACCCAATAAACCTAAGAGTAGTTTACTTGAGCTACCTCATTCTGCCATTACTTGACTTGTTAGCTCACAGATAAGTCACAAAATCTTTATTATTTACTTTCTCTGAGTGGACAAGAAGCTGCTATGAAATGCTAACAAATAAAGTCCTTGGATTCCTTTTCTTTTCTGGGATGAATGAGGCTGAAAACAATAGCAGCCTCCAAGAAAATTCTTCAAAATACAATTTCAATCCAATTTAACCTTAAAACATGAAACAATTTTTTTTTCTTCTGGAGTGTAGCTGTTGTTTTAATAGATAGTATTATAGAAATTTATAATAATTGCTAATATATGCTTGTTCATATTCACAATATAATTTTGCCACTATTTTTCTTTTTTCCACAACATGTTTCAACTTCAGTGAATCAAATAAAATGCTTGTTTTTGTGACTTACATGGTTTCTCTACTGTCTTAATGTTTCCATGTAAAGCAGATAACCAGTGTACAGAATAATTTTAAATTATATTTAAGCACAAGTAAACAAAAGCAGCAGGCTAATTCTCCATACTGAATACAGATAAAAATCAAAGCATTGCAATACAGTATAGTTATTTTGCTTTGGACCATGGATACATTTAAAAACCAAATATCTTTGCTGTTTAAAGGTTGCTAAATAACCACTGATTTTTCCCCTTTTATTTGTATCTCACCATTATTATTATTATTATTATTATTATTATTATTATTATTATTATTATTATTATTATTATTATTATTATTTACAAATAACTCAAGGCAGTGAACATAAGCAACATATACTTTCCTCCTATTTTCCCCACAACCGCAGCCCTGTGAGGTGAGTTGAACTGAGACAGTAATTGGCCCAAGCTCAAATTGCTGCCTTTCATGGCTCAAGTGGAACCTGAATCAATGGTCTCTTATTTCCTAGCTAGCCTGGTGCCTTAACCACTAGACCAGGGATATCAAACTTGCATAGTCACACATCAGCACATGACCTATTATGACTTTTTTTGCTAAACCAGGCATGAGTGTGGCCAGTGTGTGATGCATCTGACCCGTAGGCCGCAAGTTTGACAGCTCTACAGTAGACAAAAGTGGTTCCCATATTCTTGATGAGTATGCCTCTTAAATTAAGGATTTGGGGATTTTTTAGCCTTCAAGTCAATCTTGACTCCTGCCATCTGCCTGGATAAGTCCCTACAGTTTTATTGGCAAAAATTTCACAAGTTATTTGCCATTGCCTCCTTCTTGACCTGAGAGAGAATGACTGGCCCAAGATCACCTTGCTTTGTGCCTATGGCAGGACTAGAACTCATAGCTTTAACCATTATCAACAAGGAGGCTCTTTAAGTACTATAAATAATTTACTTCTGACTTCAGTCTGGTTCCCACATCACAAAGGGATATGCAGTTTGGAAACAGAATTACTTACATGTGAATATAAAGAGTCCTTGGTAGAGCTTTATTGCTTTAAAGTAAAGCAGTGTACTTGGAGTAGACTAACAATCAACATATGTTGACTATTGAGTGGTGAGATCAGTGGTGGGATTCAATTTTTTCCCCTACCATTCTGTGGGTGTGGCTTGAGAGTGTGGCAGGGCATGGATACTGTAAAATTTCCATTTCTTCCCCACCCCACTGACCTGCTTTCCAGCTCTGTTCTCCTGTGCAGGGCAAAAAAGAAGACCCAGCCGATCAGGACTCAGGAGGCAGAGAATAGATGGGGGTGGGACCTGTCAGAGGAGGTATTTGCCAGTTCTCTGAACTACTCAAAATTTCCACTACCAGTTCTCCAGAACAGTTGAATACCACCTCTGACTGAGATTTGAAAGGTACCAGCCTCACTAAAGTATTTTTAATTAGCTGTAGTTTCTCAGCAGTCTTCAAAGTATGAAAGACACTATAATATTCTAATTAGGAAATCACAGTAGTTATGAACTCTGCCCAGAAGTATTCCATCATTTCAGATTATATGTATATAATCTGAAAACTAACGGCTGTGATAGCCTGACCCACATATGAACTCAATACAGAAGCCTGATGATGGCAGATGAGATTCTGCT
>BHFT01060743.1:0-20451 GCA_004320025.1 Laticauda laticaudata
CGGCCCTTCCTCTATCACATAACAACTCGCACCAGCACTTCATCCACCAACTTTCCAACACTAACACAACTCTCTTTCTATCAACATGCCCTGTTCATCCTGCTACGGCCCACCCACACCACTACACGGGCCCAATCACTCATCCATTGATGAAGACAGGCTGAAGGAAAGCATCCATTAAAATCATCTATCATCACAGTGTACTTTACCACTCCACTGCTCCAGGCTGACGCGGAGTCTTCGCACCCAGCTGTCTCTCAGCGAAAGGTTGCGCTGCTTCTTCCACTTCACGTTGAGGCTCTTGTAGAGGCACTTGCACAATCCTGAGAAGTAGTCCATCAGGTTTCGCCCCTTAGCCTCTCCCATATCCCCAGGCAATCCATGTACCCCCATTGCCCCCTCGGCTTGCGAAGGTCCACGAGGCTGTTCTGCAAGACTGACAACCCCCCGCCCCCCCTGGGATGTTAGCGATGGGCTGGCTGTTTCTATTGAGATTGTTGCTAGGTAATGCATCAACTTCCATCGATCCTGCGCGTCGACGGTTGCTGCTGGGCAATGGCTGCGGATGGGTGGTGAAAGTGGATTCTAGAAGAACCTATGAGAGTATGAGAAACCAGGAATAACCAATAGGCGTTTTCTCACCACTCCGCCTTGCCCTTTGGACAGCCTATGTTGCACATCCCTCCCTCTACCCTGCACACCGGCCCGCTCTCTCTCGACCCGGCTTCAGGGGCTTCTGCGGTAAGGTAGGTTGTTGAGAGAGAAGGCCTCATCCCCCACAATGAGTAGGGCACATCTTGCATTGTCGATGGCAGGGGGTCTGATCATGGAAGCCCATGATGAAAGGTTGCCCGTTCCAGCCCCTCCCTGAGGTGACTGCATTGTATTACCTGGCATCTGAAGATGCAGCTGTTGCCTGAAGCATCGATATACATTGAACTTGTAGTCAGCAATCGACCATGGCGAAGAGATGATGCATGGAAGAAGCCCTTGTAGTTAAATAAGTGGATTTCCCCGACTTTGGGTGGAGCTTATTGCAGGCCAGTGCTTCCCATCTATGCTGCAACGTGTGGGGGAAGTTCCACTTGTCTGAAACCAACTGCAATCAGTGCCACCCTTTCTTCCAGCCCTTCTTCCCAGTGGCAGGGCCACTGGAGCAAACGCCTCGGCTACCTTCTTCGATGACTGGCCCTCGCCACCACTTCATCCTGACCACACCATCACTCCGCATCTTGTCTCGTCGCTGGCCAACCCTCCAGCCCGCTACTGCATGCCTCCTGCCTAGGGCTGATTCCCCTGCAGGCCACCGCGCGCTCCGGCGCCACGAGTCAGTGCCACCCTTGAGCCCAGCGGCTCCCAGGGCCTCGGGCTCTAGGACAGCTGCTGTCTTCCTGCTTGGTCAACCCTGGCTCCTCACCGATTGCCCTCCACACAACTTCCACCTCAACCACCCATCGGCTGGCAGCATCCTCCCATGCCAAGTTCTGCGACACCCACGCACGTCTTCGTCCTCAGCCTCCCACCATCAGCTGCTCCCTGCTCACCAGTCCCCATACCCTCTCGCTCTTCTCTCCGATCCATACTCGAGGAAACCCAGACGCGTCATTAGCCTCCTCACTTTAATATCCAAATCACCCGCCCTTAGTGAGAATTCCCTTAGGTGAAAGTTGCCGTGAGAGAGGGCTGTGTTGGCGAGCTGTTGCGCCAGACCCGCCACCAGTGGCTACCAAAAGACTGTGTTACGATCCATGGGACATGAAACTGGATGCTGTGAAAAGAGCAAAGAGCAAGGTTGAAGGCTGCAGAGTTCTGAACAGCAGAGGCTGCAGGTCTGAAAGAGATCCAGGTAAGTATGCTCCACCCTTTTTATAAGGGAAAAATATTAGGATTTTTCCCTAATGGTCTATTTATGCATTCCTTCTATGTTACATCTTCTTTATATATCCCACCGCACTACCGGCCCCTCTCTGCGAACTGTCCCTTTTCTCCGTCTTCTATTAGAATGGCTTGTCTATGCGAAGCATGAGCATCCGCTTTTCTAATCCATTTCTCCGTCCGTCTACTAATGCTGCGCGTCCTTCCGCGCTGGCCGTCCGATTACACGCCCTGTGTCACCTTTCGGCATGAGCGGATGGAGGTTGGCGCAGAAATATTGTGTTCCCTTGCAGCCTGGTTATGCCTTAGCTGATTTTTCCTTTATGCTGGACCCATATATCGTGATTGTATCGACAGATTTGTAGAACGGATGTTGGTCGCCCATTTATGCCCTCGATTTATGCGGTGGGGATGAGAACGGACGCGGTTGGAGTAGCACTTTTTGCTCAAAAAAAATTCTGAAAAAATATAAAAATTGCCGTCGCCGGTTCACATATATTCGAATCTTGATGTTGATTATTTTCCCATATTAATTTTACTGTTTGTAAATTTTCCCATTTCACAAATCTAGTGCTTATCTGACATTGTTTAAGTTTGTATTAATTTTATTTCTCTTTTTAATTGTTTATCTGTCATCTTTCCGCTGCCCTCACCACACCCCCATAACTCCCCACCCCCACGCCTATCTGTATTTCTTATTTTTTTTTTTATTTTCCTAATTGTGTGTTTATCCTCTATTGTGGGGATTTTTTTTCTTCTTCTTTCTTTCCTTTTCTTTTTCTCTCCAAAATATTTAATCTTCGGGAGAAAGTTGCGTTTTTTTTGGGGTGAGGGCCCCCCCCTAAGGTTTTCCCTCCTTTGATACATAATAAAGAACCCACGCCATGCTTCCCTCTTGCCCAGATCCTTTTGTCTCTACTTTTACATTTTCACAACCAGCCACACCTACCATATATCATATATCTATCTCTTCTTCTACTCAGTTCTCGCTGTTTCTTCTAGTGATCCTCCAAGATACAAAACCCACCGGTCATCCTGCACAATCACTTTGCAAACTTTCAACTTCTCTCTTTTTACTTTTCATGCCTTTCATGCCTTCTTTTCCATCTCCTCAAAATTTCTACTTCTTAGCATTCCAAAGTTACCACAAACAACCACAAGCGAGACAGTGGGCACACCTTGCTTTGTTTCCCTTTTCTCTATGTCAATAGAGTCTGGCAATTCTCCCTCTATCATTTGCCATTTGCTAATGATAATATTATAGTCTGCATTTTAGTTCAGAAATAGATCTATATTTCTTGAGTGTAATGCGGTACGTCTCCTCTTTTGGAAAAAAAAAACAATAAAAAAAACAAAAAAATAATATATTAAAGGTTGATATAAGCTTCTGACCCATGATTTTAGGTATCCTTCTTCTATTGACATAACTCATGCTAACTTCTAGCAATAGAAGGTTCAGTGATTCATGTCATTTAATTTTTTGTAAAATTTCTGCCGGAAGTCCATCTGGGCCTTGGTGCCTCCATTATTTTGCTTCTTAAGTGCTTCTGTTTAAAGTCCATTCTTGTATATTGCTTTCCAGCATTGTTTCAACTCTTAGGTTGTATCTGGAGTAATTTGGCAGTCCTCTTGGAATTCAAGTTAATGGAAATTCTTTTTTTCTGCCCTTCCTCTTTACTCTCTGAAAAATCTGTATATAAAATTGATTCAGTCTTTCTCAGTTGAGTCAACTTATTGGTCTCTGTTCTGCCATTGACTCATTCAAACCCTTTAAGGAATTCAGCCAGTTCTTTTAATTTCACCTCTTTCTAATATGGCTAAGGTAGCCAATTAGTCAAAAATCGGTATTCTTCTGTTAGGCTTTTAGAACTGGAGACAGTCACGATTCTAAAATCCCCAGTTAGGATAGGTTATTGATGATTTCATTGCCTTAATTAGTTTCTTCACAATCTACTTCACTGAATTGTACAAAAGGATAAAATTGGAAATGTGTTTCTCTAAAGAAAAAAGCTCAGTTCTTTTTCCTATTCTCCCCTTGTTGTGAAACTCTTTTTCCTTTAACCCACACTAGCCATTATTTAACTCTCCATCTAGAATCTTTCTTTTTTTTCTCATTTAATTGTCATTGTGAAATGTGATCTTGCCATAAGTACTTTTCAATATTATTTCTTGCTATAGTTAACATTCTGTTGAACACCATATCATATCTTATTCTGACCATGTATAAGTTGTCTATTTGAGTTAGAATGTGTATGTTTATTTTAGCATTTCTTTCTCTCCATGTTTTTATCCTTTGTTAAGTTTATTTATTTTACCATTTAAAAAAAAGATTAGGAGAGTCTTTATGTTTTTGCTCTATATGTATTATCTGCTGGAATATACCAAGTTTGTATGTACTACAATAACCATTAAATGCTCCCCACTCACCTATCTCTTTATAGTTATGCAAGTGTTCCAGTTCAAATTATTCATATGTAATTTTTTATTAAAATTCTTTCTTGTTGTTCATTATTGGTGTGCATTTAGAGTTTGCAATCAGTGACTGTCCTTCATAGTTATATTCCATTTTATTTCCATCAATTTTAGTTATCTCTTTCCTGCCTGTCATCAGAAATAAATCTAATTTCGCTGGAATATGGTTCTCTTTTAATATATTAAAACCACTCATCTTTTTCTTGCGATTCGTGTCGAAGGACCGGTACCACATATTCTTCTCCTTTTTAGTTTTTGCTTGTGATCAAACATATTTGTTCCATATTGTTTCTTTTTAATATGTACTTCTTGTTAGTCAGATTATACAAATTTTAATTCTCCAATTTATGAAGTTTTCCTTCTTAACAGTTCTTGAATTAAGTCCATATTATAATTATTAAAATCAAATTTTTCATACTTCCAGGTTATATTTAATAATTTAGATATAACAGCTCTCGTACATCTTGGTTCACGTTGATTCTTTGCTTCCTACCTTTCCAACACTAACGCACCTATCCCACTTTTCATCGTCCATTTGGCAATCCTCTATGGAATTCAATTAGTATGAAAATTATCTTTCATCCCTCTTCAACTTTATACCCTCTGAAAATTCTGATAATGAAAATGATTCAGCTTCACTCAATTGAATCAATTCTCATCTCTTTCTTAGTCATGTGAAATGAATTACCTTCTGATATCACCATCTATAATTCACCTCGTTTTTTTAATAAACCAATTTTATTGGTACAAGAATACACTAGTAATCTCTTCACCTCTCACTCTTTGGTATTTGCCTTTAAACCACAATCTTCCTATTCTTTATTATTTCAATTTTTCTCTTTCTTGCACTTGCAAATTTGCTTTGATGGCTTTATTTATTAAATCTGATTGGTGAACTTCTCCTGTAGCTTATTTCTCATGGTATGTTGTGAAGACTCGATAGACTCCATCTAACGTCCATCCATCATCTTCTCTTTCAGATGTTTCTAAAAGCCTCTGCCTATTATTTTTTATCTATGTATCTCAGCTTAATTTTTTCTCTTTTTCTTCTTTCTATGTTGATTAATCTAACGTAGAATTTACTCGATCTATCCCACTTTTCCCATCACAACATACCACTTTTATCTTGTTCAGTCCACCTAATCCTGTGTATCAATCTTTCTTATCTCTTGTTTATCTTCTCAAGTTCTAATGTCTCCATCATTCTCATCACTCATCGTTGCGGCATGTTCTTAACTTTCCTCATCGGGTCTTTTTTCCCCTTTTCTCTTGCTTCAAGCTTCTCGTTTTTGTCCCTCCGATCCGTTCGCACATTCTTTTTCACAGTATTCTCAGGATCTCTCTGATTTGTTTTTTGAATTTTCTTTGGCAAGAAATCATCTGCAGGATCTTGTCTTTTCGTTGTTCTTGTCTTTTGCACTTAACATTTGTCATGTATTGAACGTTTTCCTCCCAGATGGTGGAAAGGAGGAAGTGGAAGTTTGAAAACCAAGGAGCTGTTAGTTTCACTACTCAATTTCAAGACAATTCAAAAATCTTCGAGGTTCTCTAGACACTTAATACCAATTATGATATCAAGCCAACTGCAAGTTCCAAATAAAAATATAGGGGGGGGAGCCCAAATAGTAATAAGATTAAAAGAAAAAAAAGAAAAAATTTCTTCAGGTTCTTGTATACCTTAATCCAATCGGTTGAGACAGATAACAGTAAAAAATCAAAAATGAAGAAAAAGACCATAAACACACACAAAGAGAAAAAAAGTGTAAAATGCCCAAAGACAAGTGGGAAAGAAGTTGAGGAATTAAAAGCTAAAAAAAAAAAAAAGGAAAAGAATTCGTTCAGGATTCTCAACATCTTATCAAACAAATTAAAAGGTCTCAAATATAAAGCATGCATTAACAAAAGAGGAGAAAGAGCGCCAAGAAGAGTTAAAAGAAAGAAAAAATCAGTATCGGAGGTAATGGAAAACAAAGAATACCAACAAAGCAGAAAGAGAAAAAGAGGAAAAAAAAAAAGGTTGAGTCCTTTCAAGAAAAATAATATTTTGACTTGGATAAAATAAAAAAAACAAGCCATAAAAATAATTAACTTATTTCAAAAATTAAACTGTTGCGGAGGGGCTAGCGCAGCTAGGGAGAAAATTTAAAAAAAAAAAACACTGCATCTTTGTTTAAAGCCATGTCACACCACCCAAGGATGCAAAAAGGACACAGGGCGGATGAGCAACATGTTCCAGTCGTGTGTTATCCGCTCTTCAAAAGGGGCAAGAAATTTGCATAACTGGAGCGGATTGACACGTACGCGGGGGAGGATTCAGGGGCGGATGGAAACGATCTGCGGAATGGAAGCCAAGCGGAGAGATGGATGGAATGGATGGGAGCGGATGGCGCATCCGCAGGGCTTCCGGGGCAGCTCAAGCAAGCGGAACGCGAACGGATTATAGCGGATGCAGAGCGGATGGACAGAATGGATAAGCGGATGACAGCGGATGCAAGCGGAAGACTAATTGGATGCCTGGTTGGTTAATTGCGCATGCGGGAAGATGGCATTGCGTCAGCCCAGCGAATATAACAGAAGCAGACTTGAAGACGAGGTTCGCCCATTCAGAGGAAAGATATCGCGGACGGATTGGCTGTCTTGCCTGCCTGCTAGCATGTCTGCCTGCCAAGCCTTTGCTGCCACAGCTTGCTGCCAGCTCCCTGCTGGCCTGCTGCCAGCTGCCTGCAAGCCTTGCTGCGCAGCCGTTGACTGCCAGCCTTGCTGCCTGCCTTCCTGCGGCAGCCTATGTTCATTGTCTGCCTGCCAGCCTTGGTGACCTGCCTGCCAGCCTTACCGACCAGCCGTGGTGCTGGCTCCATTGCCAAGCCTTGGTGCTGCTTGGTGCCAGCGCTGCCTGCCAGGCCTTGCCTTCGCAGCCTGAGCCTTGGCCTTCCATGCATGCTTTCCAGCCTCGTGGCCCTGCGCTGCCTCCAGTCTGGCATGACGCCTGTCCTGCACTTGTGCGCCTTGGTGCCTGCCCTCCCGCAATCGCTTTTCCTGCCAGCTTGGTTCTGCCAGCCTCCCTGCAGCCAGCAATCCCACAAACCATGAGTAAGCACAGCAAGCCTCAGCATTTTGCTGCCATGCCCTTGCAAGAGGACAGGGTACCATCCCACCCCTTGCGCCTCACTTCTGATTCTTGCTGGGTGCTTTTGCAGGCACGGGCTCGCTCTTTCGGGGCTGGTGGCTTTGCTTGCTTCTGCTTTCTGGAGGATCTGATGACAAGCCTCCAGACACAGCCACCTCCACAGCTCCATGCCACCCTTCACCTGAGACTGAGTGACAAGAGGAGTGCCAGAGACCTCACTTTTTGTTTTATAGTCTTTTGTTATATTAAAACTTCCTCTATTGTTTATTCATACACTTGCTTCATTTCTTTTTTTTAACAAAGTTTGGTGGAAACTTTTAGTAATGTTTAAGCCTTTGCATTCTTGTGGAATGGGTTAAGGATAGCAGTGGGATGGCCGACGGATACCTTTGGGCTGGGTATTAGCTGTGAGTTAGAATAAGACCTCCGAGTGCAAGCATCGTTGCGGACTGTATGGTCCACCCTCACAGTCGCACACCCGTTTGGCCCTTTTATTATCAATAATAATGTAATACTCATCCACACATTCAAAACCAAACCACAACCTCTTTATTAAACGCTCTGTTCATTGATAGGCCCGACCCAGCATACATGCGGCCAATCTTCATCCGTGTGATTGAGACAGCCTGAAGGAAGCAATCCATTAAGCATACTACTAATCCTGTCTTGCACTCCAGCCACTCCAGCTGGGAGTATGCCAAGCATCGCAGAAGGTTGCGCTGCTTCTTCGCCTTCACGTGAGGCTTCGTTGGAGCCTTGCACATTCCTCAGTGTCCTATCAGTTTTTGCCCTTTGCCTCCATTCCCATCTCCATGTCCCATTGCCTTGCTGACGGTCCATAAAGCTGTCTACTGTAACACTGGTAGATAGGGTCGTTAGATGAGATTGTGCAGGATGCAGCAAGCTTCCATGATCCTCTCACAGTCTGTGGTGAGCTGCATGGTGGTGAAAGTATCTGGAACCTGTTGGGCCAGGATGCCAAAAGGCGGTTGTCCACACCCGCCTTGCCTGGACAGCCTGTAGTTGAAGATTCTCTCTTATGGGTGAGGTATGGAGGTATGTAAGGGCTCATGAGAGGTTGTGAGGGAGAAGGCGAGTCATCCCCCACAATGAAAGTAAGTGCACATCTTGCGTTGTCCTTGGGCCAGCGGGGTCTGGATCTTGGGAAGCCCACGATGAGGTTGCGTTCGATATTTCCCCTCCTTGAGGACACTGGCGTGTATCTGGCATCTGAAGATGAACCGTTGCCTGAAGCATCAATGTCATGAACTTGTAGTTCAGCATCAACCATTGGCGAGAGATGTGCTGAAAGAAGCCACTTGTAGTGAAACTAAGTGGAGCCTGACTTGGGTGGTTTCTTTGCAGGCATGCTTGCCATTCTATGGCACCAACGGTGTGGGGAAGTTCACTTCTGATACTACTGCTCTGCAACTTTCTTCCAGCCTTCTTCAGTGGAGGGGTACTGAGGGCTCCTCCTTGTATTCTTCCGATGATTGGCCATGCCACCGACTTCTCTGACACAATGCCTGATGGTGTTGGATGGACCCATCCAGCGGTACCTGCATGCTCTTGTACATGGTCCCCAAAGGCCAGGTGGCGCAGAGTGATGCCACCGTTGAGCCACAGGTTTCAGGCTGGGAGAGTGAATTGGTTCTCTGCTTGGTCATAACTGTGTGTCAGCACTTGCACAAACTCTCTCAACATGGTTGGTGGCTATCTCTATGCACATCTCCTTGGAATGCTGAGATGTCTTCTTCCTGGAAGTCCACATCAGCTTTGTGTAACAGTCCGTCTCTGCTCTTCTGGGTGAACTGCTTATCAGACCAGAATCTTTTTGGCCGCCTCTTTTCTTCTCGCGAATTGTTCACAGAGTCTGCAGATTGGCTTCGCACTGTTGAGAACAATGGTGGTTGCCGAAAGACTTTGTTAAAATCCACGTTTGGACTATGACTTGGATGCTGTGGAAGAGGAAGAGTCAGATGAAAGGCTGCAGATGCTGCCACCAGCTGGGCTGCTGGGCTGAAAGTGAGATGCAGATGAGTTGCTCCCTTTTTATAGGAAATAGGTATTCTCCATAGGCATCTCTTAAGGATCTCGGGCATCCTGAGACATCCTTTAATATCCGAGATAGGTCCCTCTGCGAATGTTTTTTTCCATTTTAAACGGCTTTGTTTCCCGTGCCTGCATCCATTTCTGGCATCCGGTTCTGCATCTGTATCCAGTCCCGTTCCGCTTCCCTCCCTGCGTCCTAGGAGATGCGAGATTGACGGAAATGCCGACAGCGGATGCCTAGCGGATATATAGTGTGATTGTTATACGGGATGCATAAACTTGGATGCTAGCGGATGCCTAGCAGAATGCAAGAATGGACCGAATCTAATACATTTTCCGCGCAAAAGTTTTTGGGAAGCCAAAACTTTTTGAGCAGATGAAACGTCCATAAACGTAGCTGACTGGAATAGAGAGGAAGCCAAACAGAGGCAGTGAGTTACATCTGCGTTTCCTAACAGGATGTGCAAAGCTTTTGTCGTTTTACCATCCTCTTTTCATCTGTTGGTTCGTAAGTTGACATGAGGCTATATAATATTCTTATTATACACTCTTCTCCATTGACTTATCATCTTCTTTTTTCCTTAATAAACTTCAACACAGGCTCCAACAGAAAGCACTGCAATAATACTCCCCGCATGCTCTTCCCTCTATCTCATTCAAATAGCAATATCTTTGAGGAAAAAAAAAGAAGTCTCAGTTCTTTCTTTTCCAGCTTGTCTGTCACAAGAGAATAGATATTAACCTCTAGTTGGGTAGGTGTTACAGAAGTTTCTTGCTTCACTTCTCCCTTCGGCTTTCCCAATCATAAAGTATAATACAAAAGAATATTTTAAAAAGATATTTAAAAGAGAAATGTTAAACAGAATAGCTAAGGGAGTCTCTAGCTTGAAATGTTAAGAAAATGAAAAGAGAAAGGAAATTAAGGAAAAAAGACAGCCCAGTTTTCAAATATTAAGATCAAATTGTATAAGAAAATCCAGCACATGAAGAAAAACACATTTACTTTGACATTCCTGTTTTAAAATTGCCCGCTTAATCACTTATGTCCAAAACTTTTACAGATTCTTTCTTTTCTTTAGGGTGTCCTTTCAGATCTTAAAATAAAGAAAAAGTTCTCACCAAACTGTCACACTCTCTTTTTCTGTTCTCTTCCGTTTTGAAGCTGTCTCAACTTCAGCAGCTTTAATGGTTACCTCTCTGCTGCTGGCAAGAAGAGCTTCTCCTGGATCTACCAGAGACTTTGCCGTATCCCTGGGATCAATAGGATGCTCTCTTCACTTTCACCATCTCTTCGGGACAGTTTAGATCCAATTGGACTGTCCAAGAGAAAAGATATCGGCAGCGATCTCAGACCTCCAAGATCACATGCCATATCGTTGTGATGCCAGCTCCGCCCCCCCCAATTTATTAAATTTTTTATAGACACCCAATCCAGTGGATTGTCTTCCATTTGTCTTCAAGGCATGGGGGAATTACGAGTCACAAGGATTTAATCAAATGGATTTTCTGGATTGCTGATTCAAGATTGTCACAGGCACTATGCATATTATCTCAAGGGATGTAAAAATTCTGCTATATTAACAAATATGAGTGTTCCCAAAGATTTTGTAACCCATAGCATTTTTAATCCAATGAAGAAATAATCACACCTATTATTATTTATCATTGTAAATCAGGTTGTCAAACTGTTGACCCACAGGCCAGATGCATCATGCACTGGCCATGCCCACCCCAACTCCATGAAGAGAAAAAACATCATTATACATCATATGATAGTAATGTGACACTACAAGTTTGACGCCTGTGGTGTAAATGCATCAGTATAGAATGACTTACCAGATATTGGGAAATGGCCAGCTAGCCAGGGAGTAAGGATCAAATGGTGAAGTAGCCTTGAGTTTGCACAGCTCACAAGAGATCCAAGACAAATTTTCCCTTCTGAAACAATCTCCATAGAACCTTAATTATATGTTCCTAAGGAAAGACAAGTAGTCTGGGGAGATTTCTGTATTATAAGCAGTTAAAGTAGTTCGCTTGAACTCTACATGTATGGATCTATATCTTGATCATACCTTTAGAAATACAACATTATTGTTTACCTTGCTTCTTTTTCTTTTAATGAATTGTTAAATACATTATGAAAATTATTCTGCAAATGGATGATTCTAACAATGTTTGCATAGCTTTTGTATTTTTGACTGGGAACAAATGAAACTTTTCTCAGAGACAAGAAAAATTATCCAGTTTGGGATTTTGATCCAAATCAGGGAGAATGTAACTTTGTTGTTCTTCACAGACGTAGAATAACATTCTGGCTCACTCCAAGACCATCAATTCACAAGTCAAACAGAAAGCATCAGTTCCAACATTTTACACATGAGTAGAACCTGTCCAGAGTCAAATGAGTAATCTCATGATCTTTCTTTTTTCAGGAGAAATTCTGCCAGCCAGAATTTACCAACCTCACTATAATGGCATCTCTATTCCTTTAGGTATAAATAGCTTTCCATCAATATGCATTGGAAATTGCAACTTTTTTATGATTGCCTTTCTTGTCTTTCCCCCCTATTTTTTTCTTTTTCTTTTTTTCTATATGTTCAAAACTTTATTTTCTATTTCTATTTTCTTCGAGTTCAGTATGTATTTGTTTTTACTATTTATTCAAAACTTTGGTTAGTTTTTAAAACTTTCATAAGCCTACAAAGCATCACGCCGATGTCTTTATTTTCCAAATAGTTCTATTGCTTTAAAATTTTGTAAAGTAATGTGTGACAATGTAAAATGTCTATGAAAACTAATTCCACAACAGTATGAGAGAGAAATTATCTGTGTAAAACTGAAAAGAAAATTATTTCATCTATATTTGTAAGTGATACTAATTATGCTCTACATATTAAATCAAGTCCACCTAGGGAAATATTTAGTCAATTAATTTAATTAATTAACAGCAAGGCAGAAGAAGGAGCCACAGTTATCAAGAGATAATTGAACCCTTGGGACATGTTTCTGCATAACAAGCACTCCTTCAAGATCAGGACCTAAAACGGTTTATAAGAAGGTTACACAAGTTTTGTTAAATCTCACACCTTAGATAGGCCACCATTTTTTCCTCCTCTTCTTTCAAAAATTGATCTAAACAAAATGCATGATATTCTGGACAGAATAAATATATAATTCAACCAATTAGATAGGGAGCATTATATAAAATTTGTGAATAATATAATAATAAATTATATGTACACTTATAAATTTGCTTCTCAATTGTAGTATTATGAAATTGCCTTTAAATTAGTTTTACATTCATTCCATTTGTTCAGCAATAACTTCTTTTAAATTTGGGCTAAATATAGGAATAAGTTTGTCAATGGTAGAATGGTTGTAATCAAAGAAGGGTATATATCTGAAATTATAGTTATGAATCAGACTAATGAAAACTCATAATAAGCTGAGGGGATGAAGAATACTTTGAAAAAAGGACTGAGCTATGTATATTTAAAATAAGAGTTGAAAATATCAGTATACCAGTTGTTTACTTAAAACAGGAAAAAAAACTATAACATTAAAAAAATTAAAAGCAAAATTATTTTGGTCTGGAGGCCAAATTATATGATGACTGGTTGAGGGAATTAGCCTACTGAAGAGAAGAATTACTTCCAATACTTAAGGGACATACAGAAAAGAGAGGATTGACTTATTCTCCAAAACACCAGAGGTCAGAACAAAATGTAATGGGTGAAAGCTTGTTAAATAGAGATCTAACTTGGTAGTAAGGAGATATTTTCTGACAGTGAGAACAATTAATCAATAGAATAGCTTGCCTCCTGGAGCTGTGGGTTCTTTGTCATTGGAAGTTTTCAAAAATAATATATTTCCATAAGAAGAAATGTGATCCATCAAAAAAAACTATGATGAACAGAAGGAGATTATTTTTAAAAAAAATATATAATCAAGTAATACATTTGTCTTTAAATTAATATAAATTAATTTAAATAGGGTCTTGTCATGAGGGTCTAGTTATGGATCTGGTCAAACATTTATGGATTGGTTGAACAATACCAGAAAATTGTTTAAGTGCTACGTAACTTGAGAAAATTAATTACTGGTTGTATCTTGGTAAAAGAAAAAAAGAGGATTCAGGGAATACATGTCACCAAAAAACTTAGGAAGATTCAATTATATTATTAATTAATTAATTTAGAAAATTTATATAGCTATCCATCTCATAAAACATAACTCTGGAAAATACAATACATAAAAATAATAAAAAACACAAAACATTCCAACATGAATAAAACAGAAAAAAGTGAAAACATAAGATGTAAAATACCAAGAAAGCAAGAATTGTCAGCTTGCATGACACAACCATCTTGCTAGCTTCCATTATGATTTTGAAAGCTTTCCAGCTAGGATTGGAAAAATGATGTTTTCAGGCTGCAGAAGAAAAGGCATATCATAGGGGTGCCACCAAACAGAATTACTTAGTAGGTGGAATCCACAGCATACCCTTCATGTTCTAACTGATGGACGAGTAGATTTAACCAGGGAGACATAATTCCTCAAAATTACCTGGACCCATACCTTGTAGTTTTAAGGGTCAAAAGCAGCATCTTCCATTGTACCTGAAAATAAATTGAGATACAATGATGCTCATGAACAAGGATGTAACATGCATACACAAAATTGTCCATACATTTACATTATGAACTCATTGAAATTTCTAAATGCTCTTCAAGGGTAACCCCATGTAGAGCACATTAAAGGTAACATTTTAAAGGCAATCAGAGCATAAATAACTTGAGTAGAGCCTCATGGTACAGAAAAGAACACAATAGCATACAATAGTAAATTGTTCAGACACATTCCTAATCATAGTTGCTACCTGCTCTTCAACCAGGAGTCATGAGTTTACAAGGATCCCTATATTTTCTAGGGCAGTGCCACCCATTCAGCACCAAAGATAGTAAAAATTCATATCCAGTTAGTCTCTCAGTCTTGTCAGAGTTTAGCTAAAGTCTCCCATATCCCATCTAAACATCTAAGTTTCCAAGCACTGGGCTGAGCATCAACAATAGTATTTAGTTCATCAAGGAAAGATAGATATATCTGGTTATCATCAGCACACTGATGATATTTCATCCCATGACAACAGATGACCTTCATGTAGCTATTAAATAGAAGTGGAAATAGTACTAAGCCTTGTGAAACCCCAGACCTCTGACACCTCATCTACTGGTACCAGACAAGCACAATATTGTACTGCCCACTCCTAATCTATGGAGTCAACCCAGAAGGATATCACACCTGATGATATTGAAAGGAGGTCAGTAAGAAACAAGAAAGATGCACCACTCCTATCCTCCAACCAATTCTTCTCTGTTCCATGATCAGGTCCAAATCCTGTCTGAAAATGATCCAGATAATCTACTTTATCCAGGGCCCACTGAAGCTGATGCCCAACCAACTTTTTACAATCTTTTATTTAAAAATGGGGGGGGGGGGAAGAGACAGATTTTTTCCGTTTTAAACGCTTTGTTTCCGTGCTGAATTCGCTAGGCATCCGTTCTGCATTCGTTCTGCGTCTATTCCACTTCCTCCCTGCGTCCGGGCGGATGGAGTTGCGCGGATGCATAGCGGATGCCTAGCGGATATCGCGGATGTGTAACGGATGCAGAACGGATGCCTAGCGGATGCCTANCCAATGGATGGCAAGCTTTTTTGTCCGTTTTACATCCTCTTTGCATCCGTTGGTTCAGTGTGACATGGGCTTTAACTAAAAAGAATGCAAATAATCAATTTCCTCCAAAGTCATTTGAGGCACAGCTCATTCGTTTTATGAACTACCTTTCTAAAGACGGAAGGTTGGTCATTTGATGTAGTTCCATTGGATTTAGTGATGACATCTTGAGGAGGAACATATGTCTAAACCTTTCAAAATACTGCAAAGGACATAGATTTAAAACACAAACGGAAGCCTATGGAGTTCTAGCTTGCCTAGAATGATCTAATATTAATGTAATCCTGTGTAAATGGAAAATAAAAGCAAGAAAAATAATTGTGTACAATTAAATAAATTTAACTCTGCAAACCACCCCTGCCTAATTACATACCCCTCCTAAATGGGGTATGTAATGCCCACATGCATGTGTGTAATTTGGGAGAAGTGTGTCATCTATAAATTACCAGGCCTACCTTTTTTAGCAATATCATCATCTCATCATCTGCAATAGCGCTGAATCTCCCAAAAAGAGAGAGAAGAAACCAAACAGTTCCCATGTAAAGAAAAGATTTCATGCCTATGATAGGCAGGAAAGTAGGGAGTAGGATAGATAAGGAAATGGATGGGTAGAAGGATGGATGGATAGATAGGTAGGTAGGTGGATGATGGATAGGAGGGTGGGTGGATAAATAAATAGATAAATGTATATATAGATGATAATTAATATACATTATATACATTTCTAGTATATTATAATTGCTAGTGGGTAGTATAGAATCCTTCAGTATATTATTTTGTCCATTTGGAGTGCTGTTTTTTCAACATTACATTTTTAAAGTAGTTTTCCTGAAACATTTTTTAAATATATAAAACATTAAGGAGTAATAAGTAAATTAGTAAATTATCTTGCCTTTAGCTATCCAGAAAAAAACTATCAAATCTACTGTGTGTTTTCTGTTACTTTCAATTGCATGAATGCTGAAGCCTTCTTCTCCAAAGACTTCACAAAAGGCAATGTTTCATTTGAATATTAATAAGCAACTCATCACATTTTTATTTGACATGATAAGAATAGGATTTACAAAGCAAAATATAAAGAAAATTAGGCTAATAAATTATTTGCTTCACTATGCAGCCTGCAAACACAAGGTACATGCACAGCTGTAAATGCACATATATACACATCCTTTTACTGGATTGTTTTGCTATACCTAGCAGCTATTTGAATCTGAAAATAATTATATCATTAGCTATTCATATTTATTTATATATGAAATGGTAATGTGATGCTACGATAAATAGACTAGTTTTTCATTTTCTCTCAAATTGTACAAAACAATTCTATGGACAAATAAATTATACTTAAAATGACCACAGAAACTTAGAAGTACTGGAATGAACATTTGATTGATGAAAATACCACTCCCCTCACAGCCTACTCTTATTTGTCTTTATAACACAGCTGTTTTATTTATAACACAGAAAGTTTTCTTTATATGGTATTTCTTTATCAGATATTCATCTATGTGCTATGGGAAACAAGGTTAGTTTTACAAGCTATCTTAATCAAAGTAGCCTATCCTTAGAATAATTAAATAAATATTATTTTTATAACAGTATTTGATTGCTTTCAATTCAAATTAAATTGGACCAACAAGTTTCTAAAACATAGTTATGATAACAACTATTAAAACCTTGCTTCTGGCATTATTTTCTCAAAATTTTGCACAAGAAAAAATGTTATTTTCTATACATTTACCTATAAATACTTACATAGGGTAATTAGAGTTTTTTCTCCAAATTAAATTTATAAATGATTGAAAGTTAATAAGATGATTCTGAACTAGATGGCTCTGTTTTTCAACAGTTCTAATTTCAAAACTATGAATTTAAGGCAATTTTTGAAATGTATGAGCTTTATTGTGAATGATTGTGTCCCATAACTTTAAAATATAGAATATCTGAATATAAAATATTTGAATACAAAAGCAGAACCAAGTAAAAAGACAGACAATATCTTAGATATGTGAAGTGTCATTCATTTAAACAAAAAAAAAAGTGGAGCACTGGATATTGAAACACCTGTATCCTGTGCTCTGGGAATGACTTTCCAAGTATATTATCAGGTTATTTCATTAGATGGGGAAACTACTGAACAATATGTGATTACTATGCTTGAGAGACAATGTCACTGACAATTGGTTTCAACATTGCATAACACGAGTCTATTGTCCAATATTGCTTTGAGATTATTTTATTTATTTATTTGTTTGTTTGTTTGTCAATAGCTTACAAGATAATAGGACTAAGTATAAACATGACTAAGAATATGGGAAATAGGTACAAATAAATGGGGAAAATAGGATAGAGATGGTAGGCATGATTGTGCACTTATGCACATGCCCCTTATGGACCTCTTAGGAATGGGGTGAGGTCAATAATGGATATTTTAAGATTAAAGGAGGGGGGGTTAGAGGATGTAACAGCAGAGTCAGGTAGTGCATTCCAGACCACTCTGTTGCTGAAGTCATACTTTCTGCAATCAAGTTTGAAGCAGTTTACATTAGGTTTGTATCTGATACGTGCTCTTGTATTGTTGCTCTTGAAGCTAAAGTACTCATTGACTGGTAGGATATTGTAGCAGATAATTTTGTACACTACACTTAAGTCTAACCATAGGCAGTGTAGTTTTAGGTTGTCCAAGCCCAAAATTTCAAGCCTGGTGATATAGGGTATTCAGTTTTGAGCAGAGGAGTATAGTACCCTTCTTGTGAAATACTTCTGGACTCACTCAATTGTATTAATGTCAGATATACAGTGCAGATTCCAGGCAGATGAGGTGTAATCACATATTGGTCTAGCAAAGGTTTTGTATGCCCTAGTTAGCAACTTAATACAGCCAGAGGAGAAGCTTCATAAGATTAGATTTACAATTCTTAATGCCTTTTTGGCAATGCTATATCAGCGAGCTCTGGCTTTTAGGTCATTTGATATGAGTACTCCAATGTCCTTGACAAAGTGAGGGTCATCAACGAGATCATATCTGCCTAGCTTGTATTTGGTGTACTGATTGTTTTTACTAATGTGTAGGACAGGGCATTTGTTGGTCAAGATTTGGAGTTGTCAATTGTTTGATCATTTAGACACATAATCAAGGTCACTTTGAAGGACAGCAGCATTGTTGGCGGTGTTTAATAATTTTATGTCATCAGCGAAGAGGACCATTGCTTATAAGATGATCGCAAAGGTCATTTATGTAGAATATAAAGAGTGTGGGTCCTAGAATGCTGCCTTGGGGACATCGCTGTTAACTGGGGCAGGGTTTGATATGGTGTTACTTATTTTTACTATTGGTTGCCTGTTTGACAGGAATGCAGTAATCCACTTAAGGGATCCAGAAATGCCATAAGAGTTTAGTTTTAACAGTAGTTTGTTGTGTGTCACTGAATCAAAGGCTTTGCAGAAGTTTATGTAAATTGCATCTATTGCTTTACCCTGGTCGAGTAGAGTCATCCATATGTTTTTACAGTGTAGAAGTTGTAGATTGCAGGACAACTTTTCCTGAAACTAAATTGTTTTTTGGAGAGTAGGTTGTTTGACTCTTAAGTGAAGGATAATGGATTTGTTAATGGTTAATTATGAGCTAATGTTTTAATATAATTTTCCAAATGGTATATCTAATATTTTAATTGATACAAATGTAATATAAATGTAATATCCTATTTCCACTTTCTGCATTGGGAAAAAGGGAATCCCAAAATTGGCATTTTGCAGGAATTAGAATAAGAATATGCACTTTTTATTCCATTTCCCTATATATGTTCTTAGCCAATAGGGAAAATCCAGAAGTCTAAGCTTCCAATATAAGAAAACTTGTATTGGTAAAATTACATTTAAATCAGAATGCATACTCACAATTATACTATCCCAATTCAAGTCAGTGGGCTTAGCCAATGGTCAAACAAATAAATTCCATCTTTCTCCACTTATTTTTCACCCCTTAATTTCTTTGGAATCTTTGATACCTGCATATATGTAATCAAGTTTGGACTTGTAAATTTTCTTAGAAATACTATTTGGCATGTTATATTGAAACCTGTCATGAGTAAGAAAGATAATGTTTATAATGAGGCTTATAACTAAATAACCAAAAAGTAAAGTGCTTCCTCTAAAGTGATAATTCATACAGTAATTCTTTTCCATTTTAAAATTGATTGTGCACCTAGCTTCATGGCAGCAGTCATTTCTTAACCAGCTAGTCTACTTAACCCTTTTGTTCCATATAGAGGATATCAATAAGTGCCTATCAGACCAAAATTGATTAGTCAGTACTATTCTGCCCATAAAACCACTGTTCTGAATTGTATGCAAAACTCATAAAATTAAAGAATTGTACTCACTTCTGCCTTTTCCAAAGCTTGCTGAACTTAATTTGGTTGCCTTCTGAAATTTTCTATTGCTAATTGTAGTAGTATCTTCACAGAGCAAACAGTTCACATGCACAATTATACTAAACATTTTTCAGCATCCCACAGTGATGTTAACAAAATAATCTCTGATGATAAGAAAAATTCTACAGCAAGCTACACTTATACTTCTGGTGGCAAAGTTGCTAGACAGCTATTCTGTTATTGTTTTGAACATTTGGAAGTAACATAAGGAAATATCTTATTTCAGCTTTTTAGCCTCCACTACCAGTTTTTGCCAAAAAAGACTCCAAGCAATTACTTTCTACTGGCAATTGTTTCACTATTTATTCCCCTCCATTTCTTTGTATTTTAAAGATCAAATTCAGTATTAAATATTAAAATGAATTTAAACATCACTTATTAACCAATTAAGAGATTTAATTTAATGTAGCTGCTAAGAAATCAGGCTAGAAATTGTGAGATCATGAGTTCTAATCCTGCCTTAGGGAAAAGTCACTTGTGTAACTTACAGCCAGTCACACTCTCAGCCCTAGGAAACAGACAGTAACCACTTCTGAAATCTTTCCAAGAAAATGGCAGAGGCTAATCCAAATAGTTGCCAGAAATTAAAAGCTGACTTAAAGTCACACAAATAAAAATAAAAAGGCTTCATCTATGTTTCTCATTGTTCTATATGTAAATGGTTGAATCCTAGACTACAGTTCTGACTGGTCCAGATAAGTAAGAAGTGGATTGGTTCACTAGGAACCAATCCAAAGAGCTGCTGAAAGGCGGCAATT
>BHFT01060744.1:0-10888 GCA_004320025.1 Laticauda laticaudata
AAGGTGGGGGCTGCTGCCTTTGTCTGTGTTTGCTCTCTGGGAACCCGGTTGGGTCAGAACACTTTCACAGAGTAAAAATTTTGTGTTCGTTAAGTGTCATGTTTTACATATTACATGATACACATAGGGTGACAAGTTATGAAAACTAGATGCTTTGTTCTGTCAGTTTGGCTACTGAAAATCTATAAACAATTAAACAGAATAACGCACCCCCAAAAGAACTGAGTTATTCAACTATCCACTATAAATGATTATATCTAAGATGGGTCTGAATACTAAATCAAGTCCAGGATCCTGCTATTGGCATCCCCATAAGAAACTGTAAAGGGAGAAGCTTGCCTCTAATCCCAAAGACATTTTGTCCTTGCCAATGGAGGTTCCACATAATTGGTTATTTCCTAATATCTGAGGAATTTATAATCCATCTAATATTCCTTCTAAATCTTGCAATAGTTTAACCTCATCTCTTCTGAATCTCCTGCCATTGACTCAGAGCCTGGATTTGGGGGAGAGGAAAATTGTGCTCCAAATCATTCATAGTTTCTCTCCCAACTCCTATTTTCCCTTAATTAAAAATGAAAAATATAAGGCAATAAGCTATGCACTCATAGAGGAGAAACTGTTCATTAAAGCATTCTAATGTTATTTTCATTTCAAATTAAGCAGAGAGTCCTAGAAGTCCACACAGAGTAGTCAAAACAGGGAAGATGGCAGTTGTAGCGAATGCAATTAAAGATCCACCTTTTTCTGCCATCTTGGCCTTTTTAAATCACATCCTAATAACACCTCTGGTGTCAACTCTACCAGTGACCTTTGGTTAAGATTTTTCCCACTAATTCTAAACCAGGAGTGACTCCTAAAAATCAGGAAATGGCAAAAAGTTATGATGTTAGGCATGGTGAGATTTTCTCATGAACACATAATGATTTTAATTTATTCTTCTCTACTGCTAGAAAGACCTGAAATATTCTTTTTTTTCCTTTAACACCACTCAGAACAGGAGTTGTTCAGGATGAGTTCTGTCAAGGACAATTCCGAATATCATTAAAAGGTCATGTGGAATTGCTAGTCAACATATACTCAAAAATGACCTTGTGCCAATTCTGAATTTATGAACACATTTTATGTCTGGAGAGCTTGTTTGTTGGGCTCACACCCTACATGTTTACATTATAAATGATAATGATGATGACAGATCCAACCTGAACATAGAAGAAGAGTGGGGAGCCCATTTACATTTTGGGTTTCCAGCAAGACCTTAAGAATCCCAACTGCTATGCCCAAGTCTCTTACAAAGATAAAATATAAATTAATGCAAAGATAAAATAGAATATGGGCTGGGGAGGAAGAAGCCTATGCTTCTTTCTTTAGAAGTGTCTGTGTTCCCATGAGATATATACCTAGAGTAAAACTACATTTTTCTAAATTAACTCAGTTTTTTGAGTGCCTATCACTCATTAGCTGTCCACAGGAACTGGAATCACATGTTATACTTGACTACAGTGGCAGCCACTAGTTTGTGGTTCAGAAAACCTTGCAAACTCTGTTCATGTTCTTCCACCAGTGGTCCTTGAAGAAAGGGCAGATACAATGTTACATGAGGAACAGAAGAAAAAGGCCACATATAGAGTTGCTGCCAAGGTCACAACTACTGTAGTAATCAACACAGACAGACATCCCCAATCTCAATTCTTTAGCGAGCAAACACTGAGCTGAGATTGGTAAGGATCCCTTGAGTTTGTCTCCTTCTGTGTGATTCAAAATCTGTTTTGTTAACTGGAAACCCCCAAGAATGAAATGAAGAGGGGAGGGGGGCTTTTGGTCCTCCTTCTCCCCCCCTCTGAATGGGGAGAGAGAAATCACTCCCATATTAGCAGACTGAGGTCTTCAGCCTGACTCTATGACTGGTGTACCAATGCCAAAATGGGAAAGTGAAAGTATAAACCACTCCAACAAAAAAATGGACAGCAAGAGGTCCATCAGGCAAGTTCAAGGAAGTTGAAGGAAAGGAGTCCTCCAGTCCAGCGTTTGGCATTCAACCTTTCCAAGCCAATCAAGTAAGCTGGCAAGAGAAATGTTCTGGATATCAAATCCAATGGGAATTGTTCTCAGGAGCACAAATTCTTTGTGAAAGATAATCCAAGGATTAAGGAGAGGCTCTCTGAGTATGCTCAGGAGTGCTTGTTTCTTTCTTCCTCTCTATAGTGGTACAAAGATTCAACTCGTGTCATTCAGTGGCTTGGAAAGTAGAACATACTGTCTGATCTCAGACAAAACACAACTGTTTCACAACTGTGAGAAAATTGGAAGTGCTGTTGGAAGGGAACAGCCCTAACTTGTACCAATGGCAGAATCTTTCTTGGGAAGTCAACAGTTCTGCTCTTTCAAATTTTGTTTTTGAGCTAATTCACCCTGCTGTTGCAATCCCAGAGTTTCAGCACTTGGTCAGAGCTGTCATTTGGTCTACCCCAGGGGTCTGCAATAAATACTCAAAGAGCCATTTGGACCTGTTTCCCACAGAAAAGAAAACACCAGGAGCCAATAATTTAACAACCAGTGTGATTGCGTGGTTGTGGCCAACTGACATCACTCACTCCCACCTAGTTACCTCCTGCTCTGGAATATGGAGTGAGTCTCCATCCCCTGCCATCACACTTACCTTCTCAGGCCAGGCAAGGAGTGACAGGGAGGGGCCAGCCAGTGGTAGGATCAGCTGCCAGGGAGTGCAGCAGAGGGCCGAAAGAGCCGCATATGGCTCCAGAGCCGCAGGTTGCAGATCCCTGGTCTACCCCTTAGTGGGGTAGCTTATTCTCCCTTACCCCTTGGTAGCTAAATCTAGATCTGGGATTGAGGCTTCTGAGCAAGCTTCATTTCATTATGTTTTCTGTCCCTTCTAGAGTGAGGGGGGAGCAGTCGTCTTTTATTCATTCCCCTTTTCTTCCCTTCCCTTTTTATTGTCATAGCAACCTTGTACTGTATATTGGGCTGGAAAAGAGTGATGGAACATCCACTCTTAAATGCCCTCCAGTCTAAATATACTGTGAACCTGATTTGAGCTGGGCCTTTTTAAGGTTCACAGAGGCCTCGGGGATAGTACGCTCATTTGAACCTACCTACCTTCTCTTGCAATTGATGTCAAGATTATTTTTCCCCCTTTTTATGATCTCTTAAAGACAATTGCCCAATAAACTGGAGAGTGCGGGGGAAGTCCTTCTCTTTGTTAGACTAGATGTACCCAGTTCCTGCAACTGTTCTTCATACGTTTTTAGCTCTCAGTCCTGATATAATCTTTACTGCTCTTTCTCTGCATTCTTTCTAGAGTCTCGACATTTTTGCATTGTGACTAAAACTGGATGCAGTATTCCAAGTGTGGGCTTACCGAAGAATTATAAAGTATACCAACATTTCCTGTAATCCGGATTCTATCCCTCTGTTAATGCAGCCTAAGTCTGCATTGGCTTTTTTGGCAGATGCACTGCTTTTTTGGGAAGTGCTGGCTCATATTTAAGTGATTGTCCACTAGAACTTCTAGGTCCCTCTCATAATGACTGCTATTGAACAAGGTTCTACCTAATTCTGTTCCTGGGCATTTGGTTTCTCCTGTCTAAGTGTAAAACTTTACTATTCTCACCACTGCACTGAATTTCATTTTGCTGCATAGGGCCCACCAATGGTGGGATTCAATTTTTCTTTTACTACCGGTTCTGTGGGCATGGCTTGGTGGGTGTGGTGTGACTTGGTGGGCATGGCAGGGGAAGGTTATGGCAAAATCCCATTTACTCCCCACCAGTGGTGGGATTCAAATTTTTTTTTACTACTGGTTCTATGGGCGTGGTTTGGCGGGCATGGCAGGGGAAGAATACTGTAAAATCTCCAGTCAGAAGTGGTATTTGCCAAATCTCCAAACTACTCAAAATTTCCGCTACCGGTTCTCCAGAACTGGTCAGAACCTGCTGAATACCACCTGTGCTCCCCACCCCACTGACCTGCTTTCCAGCTCCATTCTCCTATGCAGAGCAACAAAAGAAGACCCAGCCAATCAGCTGAGACTTGGGAGGCAGAGAATAGATGGGGGTGGGGCCAGTCAGAGGTGGTATTTGTTGGTTCTCTCAACTACTCAAGATTTCCACTACTGGTTCTCCAGAACTGGTCAGAACCTGCTGAATACCACCTGCAGGGCCCACTGTTCAAGCATATCAAGATCCTCCAGTATTTTGAGCTTATGTTCTAAAGTGTTGGCTGCTCCTATCAGGCTTGATATTACCTACAAATCTGATGAGTTCACTTTCTATCTGATCTGAATCATTTATGAAGATGTCAAAGAGTACTGAGCCTAAGACAGAACACTGAGGTATCCCACTGCATACTTCCCTTCATGTAGATGCAGTTCCATTAAGGACTACATGTTGGGTGCAGTCGGTCAGTCAGTTACATATTCAACTGGTGGGGATGCTGCCAACTGACATTTAATTGTAGATTGTGGTCCATTTTGTCAATTTGCCTTACTGAAGTCCAGATATATTATGTCCACAGCATTCCGCTGATCCACTAATGTAGTCATTTTGTCAAAGAATGCAATAGGATTTGCCTGGCATGATAAAATCCTATAAAATTACTCAATCAATAACTCAATTGAACCTCTGCTTTAAAAAAAAAAAGAATATTGCTTTGATCACACCATCACAGGCACCAAGTCAACTTTTTTGACTGCACCCTGCAAATGCCTCTCTCTTTCAAGCAAAAGACTCCCCAGAACTCACCCTACTGAGATGCAAGATCTCAGGACAAGAAGATGGTGATTCTTCTGAACAGGTGCAGAGTACATTTTCCTGGGCAGCAGCAGGGTTAGCCCAACCAGACACATCAAAGGACTGTTTGTTAACCACCTCTTTACAAAGGACCTGCAAACTCTGAGGAGCAAACTGGGTTAATGTTGTGGTGAATGGGGTGTGGGATTGGGGTAGGGTGTGTGGGTGCCCCTTAATTCACATTTTACAAAGACTGTCCTAACTGGCCTGAAGTGTTTCAGGATCAGTCAGGATGCAGTCTAGGTTCATTGCTGTTGCTTTAAAGCAGGGGTCTCCAACCTTGGCAACTTTAAGCCTGGTGGACTTCTACTTCTTGAATTCTCCAGCCAGCTTTGCTGGGAGTTGAAGTCCACCAGGGTTAAAATTGCTAAGGTTGGAGACCCCTGCTTTACAGAGCAGAGTGTGCTTGTGTTTATGGAAAGGAGATAGAGAGGACCAGGAAGACATTCATCCCTCCAGTATGCTTTAAAATTATACTTGATCAAATGCAAAATGATTTAACTGCTGAAAAAGGCACCCAGCATGCAACCCCCCTCCCTTTCTCTTCCCAAAAAACCTTGAAAAGGTAGACAAGAGGGATAGATTTCAAGCCATCCTCTCAGGATGAGATGATAAAAATAATCGTAGGAAATACTGGCCTCTTTGATTTATGCCCTGCTCCCTCTCCTGGTGCCCTCCAGCTATGGCCATGCAGGCAACCATATAAGAGGGAGTCAAATTATTCTCTGGTCCAAAGCACCTGAGGGCAGGACAAGAAGCCACGGATGGAAATTAATCAAGGAGATAAGCAACTCAGAACGAAGGAGAAACTTCCTGACAGAACAATTAATCAAGTGGAACAACTTGCCTTCAGAAGTTATGAATGCTCCGATACTGGAAGTTTTTTTTAAAAAGATGTTGGATAACCATTTGTCTGAAATGTTATAGGGTTTCCTGCCTAAGTAGCGGGTTCGACTAGAAGACCTCCAAGGTCCCTTCCAACAATCCTATCATCTATCCTCTATTCCATTCCATTCCATGGGGCAAGTTCCATGTTAAATACTATTTGGCCACCTAATGAGAAAGAAGGACTGGAGAAGAGAATGCTGGGAACGACTGAGGGTCAAAGAAGAAGGGGATGACAGAGAATGAGGTGGCTGGATGGAGTCACTGAACAAGTCAGTGTGAGCTTAAATGGACTCTGAAGGACAGGAAGGCCTGGAGGAACGTTGTCCATGGGGTTGCGGTGGGTCGGAGGCGACTTTGCAACTAACAACAACAAAGAGATACAAAGATGCTTTCTTGCCCTCGTGCAAGAGCTGTAGGGATATTTCCTCACCCTGCATCGATTGCTGTGTTTCCAGCCCTTCTCACCTCCTCCGTCCCTGGACAGATTCCCTTTGACTTCTCTTCTCTCTAGTCCGTTAGACTACAAAATTTCATTACAAACCCCCCTCCCCCCACCCAATCTCTCTTCGGGCTTGCCTGGCCAGGTGCAGGGAAGGAAAACGGGGCTGTTGCTTTTCCAGCCCAGCCCAAGAGCCCAGGTATTCGTGATCAGCCTCTCCCAGAGGTGAAAATGGCAGCAGACTAATGCGGCGATTCCTTCCCTTCTTCCTAGGGAGAGGCAGGAGCCTCGGGACACGCCTTCTTGAGAGAATGGAACAGAATAAAATAGAAAGGGTGTTGGTACTTACCAGATACACCTGTTCTCTTTGAGCTGTGAGAGCATTCAGTAGTGGGAGGTGCTTCAGTCTCTGCATTCATAGGCTGAGCTTGATTTGTGGAACGCTCCTCCTCCTCCACGTGATTCCTCCTCAGTGTTCCCCAGTTTTGGCGAAGACAGAGAAATAAGTACTCTCATCCTCATGTCTAAAAAGTTCATTGGTCCGAAACAGGAACAGAAACAGAAGCCTCTGATTTCCTAAAAGCCGTTGTAACGCTTGATATAAAGATTGCATAGGAGCACGCCTCACATCAAGCTTATGCTGCATTGTTTTTCACATCCGCCTGTGATGGTTTGGGGCAAAAATTTGGAAGAATAAGCTCTTTGCTGCTCTATGAAAAGCCGAATGACCCTTAGGGCATAAAATGTTTGGATCGGCGACGTTAGGACCCACAACCGAATCAGACATGAAAAACGCAGAATTTTGTTCTGACAGACAAGGCTGGCAATTCCTGAGATTATGACGAGCGGAGGTGATCATACATAAGGAAAACTACTTTGTATGTGAGTAATTGGAGTACTTATGACGATTTCAAAGGTCGAAAGAACCTTCAGTGAAAGCAACAAGGGACCTTGTGTAACGTCCAGGTGGGATAACGGTGCACTCCTGGATGGGTTGTAAATTGATGGCATCTCAAAGGAAAGCCATATTTGCATGGATGATGTGAAAGAGAACTGAGCGCCTCGCAGTGAGAACTGATGCCCAAGGCCGCCACCTGCCTTTTTCAACATATTAGGTGACAAACCCCTTAATCAAGTCTCCTGAAAAACTCTGAATCTGAGTGACAAGGGGCAGGCAGGATCAATTTTGAAATTTACCTACACCATTGCGGAAGGTGGAGCCATGTGGCATTGTAAGTGGAATTGTTGAGGGGTGTATGGTGGCTGGATAGTGTAGATAAACTCTTTGCTGCTTCAAACCACTTCAGCTCAAACCTCCAGACAGTCAATTGTACCAACTGAGGGTCCGGATGTTGAAGGGGACCCTGAGTTTAATGAAGATCTGTCTGATGGGAAATTTTCTGGGGGGAGCTACTGAGAAGACTGCGGAGGTCTGCAAACCATAGCCGTCTGGCTGCCAATAAGGCACTACTAGCAAGTGTAAAATTTCCGCTCTCGCTCGTCTAGTAACTTCTGGATGCCTTTGGGAACCAGCGGAAGTGGAGAGAATCCATACAGGAGCCCAGCAGGGCCAGGGACAGTGAGCGAGTTTGAAATTTCTCCACCCCTTGGGATGGGTACCTGGAAAAAAACCTCGGAGCTGAGTGTTGAGAAGAGGAAGGCAAAATAGGTCCAGCACCGGCTGACCAAATGTCCGTGCTGGCTTCCTGAAATAGGGATGGGTGGAGATGCCACTCTGATTGATTATGGTGGCCGCTGCTTAGCCAGTCCTCCTGTGTATTCAATCAGACCCAAATGGTGTTCCCGCTTTATGGAAGTATAATTGTTCTCTGCCCAGTTGACACAGGCACTCCACTTCCCAGCATTAGCTTTTTGATTGTGTGCCCCCCTGCTTGTTTATGTGAGCTTTGGCTGTTACGTTGTCTTTCAGTATCAGTATTGCTTGACCGCATAACCTGGGGGAAGAAGTTGTGAAGGGCCAGGTGTAACTGCCGCAAAAGTTCCATGCCAATTTTATGCTGCATGACTATTCTATGTCCAGACCAATCGGCCTCGGGTTGGTGAGCGAACTGGACTGTGGCTCCCTGCGCAAATAGACGGTATCTGTGGTGGATGGTAAGCCTTTTGTGGCTCCTTGAAGAGACAAGCCTCTGTTTGATAATGGTTTGGACCACCAGAGGAGAGATATGAGAGAACCTTGGTGGAACCTGAGACTTGTGTTGGAGTTTGCTTTGGGCCGGATGGCTGGTACGGTAGCAAGGAACCACTAGAAGAGATCTAGTGTGGAGGTTGGGCGCCAGGAATAATAAAAATACATGAGATCATTTTACCCAACAATTTGATAGGACCCATTAAGGACACGCCTCTTAAGCAACCTGATCTCCTTAACCCAATTTTTGAATGCTTTATTGCTAATGAAATGCAAACTAATTACTAATGCTAATGAACCTTGCTATCCACTGTGATCTATGACCCACGCCCTAAAATGGATTATTCCGAGTCGATGGTGTTAATTGACTCTTCTTCCCCAATTTATTAAAGGAAGCCCATGCTCCTGGTTGGGTATAGTAATGTGTTCTGAGTGCCTATGACTTGCCCTTGATGGGTGGAAGGGGATAAATCAAAATATCATCACAGATAACACTGGAGGTATACAGGATGTTCCTGCAGGTAGGCTGCTAGCAACTGCAAGGACCTTGTGAAGGTCCTCGGGGGCAGAGGCTAATCTGAATGGAGGGCCAATATCAAAATGGTGGTTGTTGTAGGCAGAATCTCAGAAACTTATAAATGGGAAGGGCCGAATAGCAATGTGGCAGGTTCGCCTCCATCAAATCTATGGACGTGAGCATGCTCCCTTTCCCTGATGCCTCAGTAATCTTGATTGGAGGGGTATGCATTTTAAATTGTGATATACTAAGAAACGGTTGAGGCATTTCAAACCTAAATTCACTTTCCACACCCCACCCCCCGAATTTTTTGGCACATGAAAAGATGGAATAAAAACCTGCCCTTGTTGATTGGTAGCTACATGCTTGGATGGCTCGAAACATCCAGTTTAGATGTTGGAATAGCGGGAATCCATGAGATGACGCTTGATCGGGTCTCTGATTGGAAAGAAGGATCCCATGGATAGAAGGCTCGAAAAGGATCCCCTTCTGTAAAGGACAGCGGGGCTTCTACGATCTGACTTCGAAAAAGGGAAGGGAGATATTTCTTCTTGTTGCGTGTTTCGATTAGTAGCGGGATTCGCAGGGAAGGGCCAAACAATCTATCTCCGCACAATGGGGATGAGGCCAGCTTGGATTTGTGTTTGAAGTTGCTTGCCCAGTGGTCTTAACCATAGTAAGTGATGCGCTGTGACATGTGAGGTAATGGCCCCTTGCTGCAAACTTGACTGCGTGATAGGTAGCTCGACGGAAGAATTCAGCAGTTGCCGTAAGTTTTGGCAATATCTTGGTTGGTGCCCTAAATGTTGAAGAAGGAACGTTGTTGTTCAAAAGAACGAAGCCAATCTAGAGACACGCATGAAAAAAGGGGTGGCTGTGGCTGATCTGATAGCCCACACGTTCAGGACTGATGGGCTCTGTTAGGGTGAGCTCGACCCGTTTCTCTCCAGCTTTAAAGTCCTCCAGCGTCTTCACTGGGAATAGAGGGGCGACACTAAAGGCCATATAAGGCTTATCTAAACCTCGGGGTACTCAGTAAACTTTTGCAAAGTCAGGGTCCAAGTTGAAATATTTCTATCATGCTCAGTTGGGGGGCGTACACCAAACCTTTTTTGCAGAGGCCCACTGCTTTCTGCACCCGGTCCTCAAAATATGGTGGAACTGAATTACCTCTGCTTCAACTACCGCTTGGTTGAAGATCATGTCCTCTGGTCCCTCCCGCTGAAGGGTTAGGTGTGTCAAATGCTTTTGGCCTTGTTCAGGGTCGTGCAATGTTCTTTGCCTTAAACAAGAGAGATTTGAAAAAGCTTGGCTGAAAAAGCCTGTACAAACAGGTTGGTCCAGGAATAAGACCCTCATCCTCAGACATTTCCCCTTCTAGGGGCGGTCTGCCTCTAGACAGGGGCTCACTATCATGCATTGATGCCCAATTCAGACTCGGCTATTTGAAATGATTTGATCTCTTCCTCCTCCTCCTCCTCCTCTACCAGCCCTTGGAGTGGGGGGTCATCCCCGCTGTAAATGTACCTGGTCTGTGTTGCTCCAACCTGGTACAAGACCTCAGCGGTTGGGACTCTTGGTCGGGTAGCCATAGGGTAAAGGTCTGCGGCATACAGCGTGTTGGAGCCCCACTGCAATCCCTTGGCAAATAGCCCAGCTCCATCCAGGCTTTCATCCTTTCTGGGACCTCCTCAATGAAACTGTCACCCTGATGAGGACCAGTGGCTTCGGAGTGAATGGGCTTCAAAGGAGCCATCTGGTCAGTGTTCCAGCCACTTGGACCCGTTGTCCTTGTGGGAGTCAAGCTGCTCCTGCGATGAAAGGGAGAGATCTAGGGGAGGAGGAGGGTGTAAGGAAACTTGATGGGGCTGGAGAGGAGGCACCCTGAGATACAGTGTGACTCTCGAGTATGCCTGTCCTATTTGCTTTTGTAAAGGCCTTATGGGTTGCCTTAGGCGTCCCTTTCTGTGGTTTAGAATTTCCACTGTGTGTTTTTGAATTTGGCTTTTTTGCCTTCAACAAGGGGCCTGAGAGGTGCTACCATCTTGCCATTTTGATTAAAATCAGAATAACAGTAATTTGAATAT
>BHFT01060745.1:0-22150 GCA_004320025.1 Laticauda laticaudata
TTCTGTTTATGCAAATTTTTGCCACTTTTTGGAGCAGATGACAACGGATGGAGCCACCCCTGAAATTTTGCTCATCCATTGTGTCCTTTTTGCATACGTTTGCGTCCATCGGCCAGTGGGACCAATCCTTAACAGAAGAATATGCTCTATTGAATTTTATGGACCTTCATTTCAGAATGTTGCATAGAGTTCAGCTATGATTATACAACTGTGATTATGCCTTGCCATTATCTTTGCTCCCTTTACAGTACTGGCACCACATTAATGTGGCCACCCTGCCATTACTTTTCTGTGCCTCTCTGGATCTTTCCATATATATGCAGAAACCAGTTATGGCATTAAGTGACCTAATTCCTTCACTCGACATATTTATTTTTAGTAAATGTCCGATTAAATAAGAACATCATTGTGCAGCAAGAATCAAATCAAAGACCTGCATTTTCTTTCTAAATATACACATGCTCCTTGGGGAAATTAGTACTGATTTATTATTATAATATCTCTGATCATAACTGCCTTCCCAAAAATTTACATTTCAAGGTTAGGAAATCAACTTCACGTTGTTTTATAAGGTAAACTCTGCAATATATACAACTAGGTTTCAATTGCATAATTTAAACTGATTATACACTAAAGGATCTCTTTTACTGTGGAAAATTCCAGTTACTTCAATAGATAGTGATATTTAAGGCTGAATGTTTCCTCTTGGTTCTGTAGCATGCTGCATCTACAAGGATGTAAATCAGACTGTTCCAGATCAATCAATCAATCAATCAGTCAGTCAGTCAGTCAGTCAGTCAATCAACCAACACTGCATGAAAATCCATGTAGATTATCCAAACTGTTTTCAAATGGAATTTACAGATTTCTTTGGCTTTCTGGGGCTACTTACTCTTATATCTACCTTGACCACTGGGATCTACATGTGAAACTCAAAAAATTAGAATTTTGTGCAAAAGCTCATTTATGAGCTGTAAGACATAATCATCTCAGTTATGATAAATCATGGCTTGAACTATCTTGCTTTGAATGTAATTAATCTATCTCATATATTAGATTCACCTTTTAAGTTGCATGACTGAAATAAATGAACTTTTGCACAATATTCTAATTTTTTGTGGTTCACCTGTAGTCCCAGATTTAATACATTCATTATATTTTCTTGGCTATAATCCACTATTAAAAATGTGGACTTTATTCTAGAAATTTCATTCTGAGTAATATAAAGCAGCTTATATTTTGAGCAAGATCTTAATATTGGAATTGAAGTTATAAAATTTTCTTTCTTTCTTTCGTTCTTTCTTTCTTTCTTTCTTTCTTTTTCTATCGCCACCCACCTCAATCAAATGACTTTTCAGAAAATATGGTATTTCCTGTAAATTAGTTCTGTGGATTTCCATTAGAGCTTTTCACAGAAGACAAGAATTGGATCAGTTCTCATGAATATCTTCTCGAAAAGGATACGTTTTGCTTAGAACAACTGCAGATGATGTCCATTTGCCCCTTAGTATGTACACCACATGTACCTGGAGCATCCACAGAAATATGTTTCCATAATAACTCCAATGGAGTGGGGAGTTGTCTCTTCTGTGGTTTTGTGGGGATTTAAAATATGAAAATAATACATATCATAGCACCCTTAGGTAAATAAGCTGCAATATTTGAAGCCAATGCATATGTTTATAGAGAATTACAAAGATAGTTTGTAAACTTTGGCTGGTTTTCTGCTCAATTAGCCACTGATAATCTATCCTCTCCCAAAAGTGATAAAAATGGACTGTGATAGGAAATGAAAATGATAATTATTTTCTAGATGGAAACTAGATTTGGAAATCAAACAAACTAAACTCTCTCACTTAGCCCTAATAGTTTTCATGATCACAGTGTCCATAGCCAACCCAGGCATTGTAAAATTAAGGATACTGACCATGAGAACACTCTAAATAACTATCTTCGGCTCACTTAAAGGAGATAAGTGCAATTAGAAGAAATGTAGTTTGTATATTAATAATGCAAGATCTTGGCTTGCATGGAAACCAACATCTCTATATTTATAGTCACAAAGACTTTTTTGTGAAAACATTTGTATCAGTGGCTGCAAAAATCAATTTTTTCCAGTTGGGAATGCTGAGACAATTCTGTTATAATTCCTGACCCTTAAACATTTTTAATCTTGTGGGGATGCCTTTGGAAGATACCTTCTTCACTTTGGATAAATTCACAAACTTATCCAATTCATTATAATTCTTTTCTCTGGAATACATTTTTTCATTTTGATTCCCTAAAATCATTGTTTTGTAAAGAGGGGTATATTTTACCAAGCCAGTATCATGCTCTTAAATGAAAAAGCTTCCTGTTATTTTTATGTATAGAACGATATGAAACTTGGGATAGTGGACTCTTTGATCCTTGCCCCTGAGAAATTGCTAAAATCGCTCTGAAGCAACCTAGTTTGTCTCAGAATTCAAGAACCATCTCTACTGAATGTTCATTTCCAATGTTTACAACCTACATTTGCATAAATACAGATTGCCATGATTTCTGTGGTTTGTATTGTTTTCTGTTTATCGCGTTGTAATTAGTTCCAGTGTTTCTTAGTGATTTTGCTATGCTTTTATTGTATTAAAAACCTTGAGCATTTGTCAGAAGGATTTTATTTTATATAAAAAGTGTGGAAAAGAATACTAAACGTGATTATCATAAACTAGTAAACACCTCACATAGGCCACAGATATGACGCCACCTTTCAAATCTCTAAATCCTTTCAGAACTGTAGCAATTAGCTATATATAGTATAATTCAGCTGAGTTTCCCTCTTTCCCTCTTTTTGTTTTTTTCTTGAAAATTCTATTAATAAAATTAAGCCAGTTTGTCTCATAAATATTAAATCTAGACTGAGAAATCTATTTGTACAGATATGATCAAATTCAGAAAAGTTCTCCTGAAAAGTGACTGATTTGGATGAGGTGGATGAGTCATGATGACATAGTGGTTAGAATGCAGCACTGCAGATTATTTCTGCTGATTGCCAGCTGTCAGCTGTTGACAGTTTGATTCTCACCGGTTCAAGGTTGACTCAGCCTTCCATCTTTCCAAGGTCGTTAAAATGAGGAGCCAGATTGTTGGGGGCAATATGCTCTGTAAACTGCTTAGAGAGGGCTGTAAGGCACTGCAAAGTGGTATATCGGTCTAAATGCTATTGCTATTTATAACAGTTTTAAAGGGCTACTCCTGCTTCCATCTCTTGGGATGAAACCACAGAAGTATGAGCAGTGTCCAGCCATAATTTTTTTGAGTTTGTCTTTTGGAAGCTTAGATTAGAGGTTTCAAACTTTTTCAAATGATAGAAACTATTTCAAAAACAAACAAAACTCCCCAGAACAGTTGACATGCAAAATGGTAGCTTGGCTCCCTCTCCCTTTTTTTCCATGAGAGAAGAAATCCCACCTTCTCCATTGTATTGTTTAAAACTTGCTAGGGTTTTCCCACATTGAAATCTGTGGGGTTTTTTTTTTTTTTTTTNCTGTGGGTTTTTTTTTTTTTTTTGCATATGCCTTTAGCCCTTCATGGTGCTCATTTAGTTTTCATGGAATCTGAGGGCACTATGGAACAGAGCTTGAAAAACATTGACTTAGACTACTGATTGACAATTTAAGGTGTATGAATTTCAATCTCAGAATTCCCCAGTCAGCAGGAGGAGTATATTAGTTGCCAAAGTTGTGAGGTACTGGATTAGACCATTAAAAAAATGCTAATGTACGTATGCCTTTAGCTGGCTTTGTAAACAGCCACTGTGTATTCCTGAAACTGTGAGATTGCAAATCTTTGGTTTTAAAACAGTCAAATGAAGATAAACTCATTCCTTTCTGGCATGTTTAGGTTTCCTTGACCTGATCAAATTAAATTTACAAAAGAGAAATGTCTAAGAGGGAAAATGGACTGCAGTGGTATGTATGAAGTTCTGAAGGAATGGGAAAAGTTGCATTTTCATGTGAAATGCTGAAACTGTATGCACTGTATCAGGGGTGGCCTTCAAAAATTTTAGCAAGGGGTTCTCTGCCCAGTTGTTGAGTGGGCGTGGCCATGGTGGGCATGGCCTAATCAGCCTCCTGCACCATGGTGGAGGGGGGAGTTTTTGCCCTCCCCAAGGCCTCCATGGCTCCAGAGGCTCTCTGGAAGCTAGAAACAGGGCCATTTCCAGCCTTCCCAAACTTCCAGGAGGTCCATATTTTGCCCTCCCTGAGCCTCTATGCATGCCCTGCACTTACCTTCATCCAAACAGGCTGTGTGGGGACTCCTGGGAGGGTTGGGGCAGGGTGGTTGGGGCCAGCCAGTAGTGGGATTTTGGGGTTCTTCAAACTACATAGCTAGGGGCTCTCCCAAACCGCTGCAAACCCCCAGAAGCCCACCCCTGTATTCAGACCTGCCAACCCCTGATAAAGGAAAATCTGGAGACCCATGAAAAAAAATCTGGAGATTCTATAAAAAATAGTGAGATTCTATTTTTTTCCCGATCAAGATTAAACAAACCCCTTTTCCATTGAGGAAAGTCATTAACAGTTTATTTAAATGTTTTATTTGTGTTCCCTGTTGTAAGAAGATGCAGCTTTCTTTCTTCTATTGAAAAATCACCACCTCTTTTTGCCATGTTTATACGATTGCGATCGCTTTCCCGTGCTGAACTTACAAAGACTACTGGGAAACTAGCCTTGTTCCCCGGGCCTACTCCCCTTTCAAAATGATGGACAGACACGAAGAAAAACGATTACCGTGTCTTCTCGCATATAAGCCGACCCCCAAATTTGAAGAAAAAAAAAAGCGTTTTAAATTTGGCGTGAGATTGAGGAGCCTTGTCGTGAGACCGTGAGAAATGACAAAAAATCGTGAGACTCATGGCAGAACTGTGAGAGTTGGCAGGGCTGTGTATTGGATATATTTCTTTCCTGTACATAGCTATTGTCTCTATTGCTCAACCCCTCCTTCAGAAAGGCTGAGCCTGCATCTTACTCTAGTTGTAAACATTTGGTACTGCAAATTTAGCATGCTGCTGCACTGCTCATTTGAACCAATCTTCTGTCTGTGAAGGTTAGGAAGACACTATATTAATTCAGAACAATATAGTGAGAATGGCATGCTGAACTTTATTTTTCATACATGCTTTCATTTTTGAGTAGAGATAATGATAGCAGAGGAATAGTGGGGGGATAAATTGAAAATGAGATTGATGGCAGATGAACATTTGTGCAACTGCTTATTTTATCTAAAGTCAACAGAAAAGTCAGTAAGAAAAGGAAGTGAATTTGCCATATATCATTAAAGGCAAATAAGGTGGTCCTTTTCAATTATTTGTTTCATTGTTAATGAGTTAGCTACATAATTAGTACTTTAAATGATAAACATTAATACTCAGATATTTTTTGTTTTTACTTCTATAATAAGATTATTCTTTGCAGCTTAGAATATCAGCTACAAGAAATTATTTCTCAACAATAAGGATTTGGAAGTTAAAAACCACATATTTTATTACAGTTTAAATAGAAGGTCAATCTGAGTATTTTCATCATTTGCAGATTTTTTTTAGAAAGACCACAGAAAGGAATGGGAGAAAAAATATAAATTAATATGTCTCTGGCAGAAAAGTTGATGTAGGTGCCTGAATATTTTTTATGCATGTTGGTATGTGAGGAAATAAATAAGACATAAATAAATAATGTATGCATACACTTCAACAGCCAGCCAACATTTTAGCTATGTTCAGCATATACAAATAGGAGATGATTTGCTATTAAGGAATTGTTTGCAATTCCCTAATTTGACAAAATTAAGCTTTAATTTATACTACTTTCAGCATATATTGAGAGCTGAAACTGAGATTAAAGCTGTTATTAAGGGCCCTAGTGCCAAATAAATATACTGAAAACTTTGTCCAAATAAATGCTATGAGTCCTTGAGCAAGCAACAAGTAGGTACAAAGTATTGAGGAATAGCCAAGGAAAATATTGTTTAGACTATAAACAATCAAACAGCGATTCCTGGACAGAGAGGTCTTGCTCAGGATCACTCATGCCTTAGTGCAAGGGTTTTCAAACTTGGCAAGTTTAAGACTTGTGGACTTCAACTCCCAGAATTCCTGAGCTAACAAGACTGGAGGAGGAATTCTGGGAGTTGAAGTCCACAAGTCTTAAAGCTGTCAAGTTTGAAGACCCCTGCCTTAGTCACTTCTTGGATGAACTATTGCAATGTACTCCACGTGGGGCTGCCTTTGAAGACCACTTCGAAGTCATTTGGTCCAGAATGCAAAGGTGCACACAGTGTTGGGTGCCCCTTGGTCTAACCATATTACACTATTGTTGTATAAGCTGCATTGGTCATTTCTGGGTACAATTCATGGTGATGGTTATCACCCTTAAAGCTGTACATGGCAGAGAGCCAGATTATTTGTGGCACTGTCAATCTATAAGGATATCTGTTCAACTATCAAGTTAAATTGGGTGGTCACACTCCAGGTCTCCAACTTGCCTTAAATTTGAACCTAGAAAATGTGCCTTTTCCATAGTGGCCCCTGCCCTGTGAAAATGGACCCCCCTCGGGTATCTAACAAGGCCTCACCCTTTTATCTTTCCAGAAGACCATAAAAACATAGAAACCTATAGATGGTGGTACTGGAAGCATCCAAGGAGAATGACTGAGGCATCAGGTTTTTGTTTGTATGTTTTTTGTTGCTTCTTGGCTTTACTGCTGTTGTATGCTACTCAGAGTTAGTTGTATTCTCTGATGTGCAGTTATACAATATTACACTTAAATTGGTTAATACACACATATAAAGACTTGATTAAATGTTCTAATCTATATTCAGGATATTTCTTGATTGGTCTCTTTTCTCTATTTAAGAAAACAGCTATTAAAGAAAAAGTAAGATTATTGTTAGAAGATAATACTCTGGAAGAAAGTTACAATTTGTAGTTGAATTCTTTCCTTCATGGCTCTTATTTAATCATGCAAAAGTTTTCTATGTATATTTACTGGCAGAATATGGCTCTAATTAGATATGAAATACAACAGGTTGTGTTACAGGGAAATTCCCATAAGTGAATCAATCCAAGAGAGTATCTTATTATTATCCATTCAGTCATGTTTGGCTCTTGGTGATTCTATGGGCCAGAATATTTCTACATCTTTCAATCTTGCACTACTTTGAATTATTCTATGCTCTGGCTGGTGCCTGCTTTGATGGTGTCCAGCCACCATATTCTTTGGTGGCCTAGTTTTCTTTTAGTGCTAACTCTTGCAAGCATAGTTGCTTACTCTAGTGAGAATTCACTCACATGATATGGCCAAAGTGATGAAATACAGTTTTGTGATTTTGCCATCCAGAGACATGCCTGGTGTGATACGCTCCAGTACTTGCTTGTTCGACATCTTTGCTTCCAAAGAATATGCAGGAGCCTTCTCCAGCACCACACCTCACCACGAGAGCATGTGCCTCCTCAATTAAGTTCATTTGAGAGTCACACATAATAGTAATCCAGATTATTTTTTTTATTGCTGGTGGTACCACTAACATTTTCCAGATGAGTCATTTTGTTCAGGAAAAAAAAGTAAACTTAATGTGATAGAAAGCCAGAGCATCTGAACTGCTTTATAATGTGGAATCTTAAATCTTTTCTTACATATATTCTATAATATATAGTGACTTAGTTTGCATAAATTGCGTGTCTGATGATCAGGGAAAGAGAAAGAAATATATAGAAGATAAAAGTATTTCTCATTTGGAATTCAGTTTAGCTCTTCCCATCTCTACCTCAAAATATGATATACTACCCAATATTTTAAGTCAGCTATACATAATGAAATGAGTAGATCCAGGGACTGGATGGAGAAGAGAAAATCCAGCAACAAATTGGGTACTCTTTGTATTAATTGTATACATAGAAGACACTGGGTCACTGTGTATCTGCAACATACAGATTAAAAAAAAAGTTTATTTAAGATATGTCAATCTCTTCCTCGGGTATCTGAAATGGTTAAATGAGTAAGTGAAAGAATACAAACAAAATTGCATCATTTCTACCTGAAACAAAAGTGCACAGGGACAGAGTTCACAGGCTAGTCTGGGCAAGTGTTTACTCATATGGCCAAGTCTTACTACGGTAACATGCATTATCTTCCTTACTGAATGACTCATTTCTCACATAAATATTAGCAAGAATGCACAGAATTTTTCAGTCTAGAAAGGGGCATGGCATGCAAAGACCAGTGAAAAGGAATGCTGTAAAAAAGGAAGTAGCAAATGCAGCTTAGAACTTCTCTAGTCGTAAAAGCTGTTCCTGAAGCAATGAGAAGAGTACATACCATCAGTCATTGTCTATCCCCTCTTTCAAGGTAACAGTAAGAGGCTAAAGGAACTTATTCACATTTTTTCAGCTGTGATATTTCATCAAGTGTTATGAGGCAAATAGTCTTTGTTTTTAACTCAATACATACATACATACATACATACATACATACATACATACATACATACATACATACTAGTCATTAGTTGTCCATTAAATAATTTTTTATACAGATTTTGGTCTGAGCAGAAGATTAGACTAGATAACATCAAACCAAGGGTGACCATTCAAGCATAATGCTCACTTTCTGTCCTCACAACAAACGTTCTTTTTGCCTTCCATACCAAAGAACGGTGAGATGGCTTTTATGTTTCAGTTTTGGTATATATAGCAATATGGCACTATAAAGAGAAGTCGGTTTGATTGAAGAATTCATAATTTCTTCTTTGTTTACCACAAGAACGTATAAGTAGAAATTTCAAAACCTAACATTGTTTTGTTTGAGTAGAAGAGCATTCCTAGGTTCTCTGACCGAGGTGTTTTTTTTTTTTGAGTACAATCCTTATTGAAAAGAAATCATACAAATAGTGACAATATTTGTGAAAGAAAAAAAAGTTGTGTGAAAACGGTTTTCTGTAAAAGTGATTAATGAACATTCCTGTTAAATAACTAAAAAGCACTCTTTACCTGTCAGCATGTTATATAAAATAATTTTGAGTAAGAACTTCTTTAGCCAATGTTTACAGGTATATTTATGTTACATGAAGTGATTCATCAGAAGAATGTAATTGAATGGAAAAATAAGTGAAATACAATTTCATATCAACAAAATACTATACTGTATAATAGCCAAAGTGGAACAATGGAAGCCATAAGATCAAAGGTTGGGAAGAAAAAAAAATCCATAAGATCTTCAGTTTGAAAAGAAATAAATTATTCTCCTCAGACTAAAATATAAAAGAAAAGAAAGGTTAAAATATGGAATGGAACATTGAAACCCACAGGGATATGTTGTCAGAGCAACTCATGAAGTTTAAATTCAATGGAAACAGACAGGGGCACCTAGACTCCATGGAAGTATCCTTTAAAGAAAGAAAAAAAAAAGAAATTATCAACTATACTTTAGATATGAACACCAGATTCTATTGATCTGTACAATTTTCAAAGATGAAGGCATGTCCCATGATAATGTTGCAGGATATACACATTCTGGCAGAGAGAAATCCTATACAAATTTTAAATAAAATTTTAAAGAGCGTGCACATTTTTCATAACAAGGAAATGTAGGTAAATGACTTATATTGAGTTAAATGGCAAGACAAATTGTGCAGATCTGTTCTTAAATCCCAGCACAGTTGATTATTGTAATTTGTTTGCTTGTGTAATGGTTCTATTAATATAAATTATATAATGGTCCAATTATCAGAATAATACTTCAGAGGGATAATTAGGATAATTCAGGAGATGTTTTCTTGTGCCTTTCTCCTTCCTGTTTTCATAGTGATGTCTTCCAGCTTCTACTTGCATTCAGCAACACTTTCCATAGGTTTGAAAGTACAGTTAGTCCTCATTCAAGAACTATAATTGAGACCAGCAATTCAGTCATTAAGTAAAGTCATCACTAAGTGAAACCATAACTGTGCTTATGGTCTTACCTCAGCTTTCCTTTGCTTTACAGACCTGCAAAAATCAGTTATGCTTGGCTGTAAAGTTATTTTTTATCACTGTTGTAACTTTGAACAATCACGAAATGAAGTGAGAACAGAGCTATCTATATGTTTACCAGAGGTTCTACAATTTGTAGCGCTCTTTACTTATTGATTACATTTACAATCACAGGCCAAAAGATTAAGAAATTAGATAAAACAGGTAAAAAAATTGCAGTAGATTAAGTAGCAAATATAAAATTAAAGAAAAACAAGTTCAAATAATCATACTAGAAATAATAATGCCAGTAGTGGCAGCAACATCAACAACCTGTGTGGGAATTATGCAAAAAGTTACCAATCCACTTCCAAGGTAATACAGATAGTCCTCGACTTTTGGCCACAATTGAGCCCAAAGTTTCTATTGTTAAGTGAGACATTTGCTAAGTGAGGTTTGTCCCATTTTACGACCTTTCTTCCCTCAGTTGTTAAGTGAATCATTGCAGTTGATAATTTAGTAACCCTGTCCTTAAGTGAATCTGGCTTCCTCATTGACTTTGCTTATAAAAAAGTTACAAAAAGATGATCACATGACCTTGGTATGCAACAATGGTTATAAGTATGAACCAGTTGCCAAGCATCTGATTTTTGAGCAAGCATTATTGGGATGATACAAAGGTTGTAACTGTGAAAAAGGTCATAAGTCACTTTCTTCAGTGATGTTTTAACTTTGAACAATAACTAAATGGACTGTTGTAAGTTGAGGATTACCTGTCCACTATGTGTCAACTCTGAAGCGAACCTGGCTGAGGCCATCTTTGAGGCTTCCAGGTTGCCGCAAGACAGAAAAAGACGCAGGGAAGGGGAAAGATAGATAGTTGGGGTTTGTTGCAAAACAAAAAGTTTTCTTATGGGAACCAAGGACATTCAAACAGGTGTTGGGGAGAAGAGGAGTGGTGTAACCAAGCAACCGACCAGCACCTCTATTGGACAATGTGTCTGATGATGTGGGGGGAAGGGGGAACTTTCATTTTTTTTTAATTAAGTGAAAACCGTGGGAACTTTCAGAGTCAGTTTTCATTAATTGTGCCAATATGATGTATCCAGGGGTGGGATTCTACCAGTTTGCACCTATTCGCTAGAACCGCTTGTTAACATTCTAAGCAGTTCGGAGAACCGGTTGTTAGAAGAAATTACTGGCCTAATCCTGTAAGGAAGGCAGGAAGGAAACATTCTGGTGTTGCTTACAAAAACTGCCTCTCTGTTAACCCTTATTACATCTTGTCAGGATGAGACTTCCTGTCTCAGGAACTTCTCTAGAGTTTTTTTCCCCTCCTTTGCTGGTACTTTGCTTGTGTGGAGTGACCATTCAAAGTTACAATGGCACTGAAAAAAGTGACCTATGACCATTTTTCACACTTACGACTGTTGCAGCATCCCCACAGTCATGAGAGGCCAGGTGAGGAGATGTGTGCCTCGATGTGAGTGATATTGAGTTGGCCATGCCCAGCCAATAACATGACCACCAAGCCATGCCCACCAACTAACCCATGCCCACAGAACCAGTTGTTAAAAAATTTGAATCCCCCCCCTGGATGTATCCAATAAATTGTTTTTTGAGGAATATACCTGCCTCTGAGTTCTGCTTGGAACATTGACAATATGAGGTTTTGGATTAATTGATGGGAACAGCACAACATTGAACTATTAACCCACATCAAAGGCCATATAATTACATAGATAATATTATTTTGAGTTTGACAATTAGACTATTTAGTTATGAATCTGAATATTACCCATAATGGAAAAATATATAATCAAATAGTTATAATTCTTCATGATTACAGACAAAAATTAACAATCTAAAAAAAATCTAACTTTGATTCAGGGCAGAGACTGAGGAATTGGTCACCCACTAGGTTGTTTTCTTTTTCTTTGGCCTTGCAGTCATTGTTGATAGCTGGCAACTGCCTGGACAAATCCCTGCAATTTTCTTGGCAATGTTTCAGAAGTAGTTTACCATTTCATGCTTCCTAGGGCTGAAAGAGTGATTAGCCCAAGACTTTGTTTCTAAATTACAGTAGCACTAGAACTCCCAGTTTCCCAGTACCAGACTGATAAAGCACAACTTTTAACAACTTCAGCCTCAGCCCTTGAGTGGCCAGTGGTGAAAAAAATACTAGATAAATGACATAAGAAGGAATTTGTTATCTATCTTTGACCTTGAGGCTTATAGTCCTGTTTTAAATTTTATTCTGCTGGAAAACAACAACAGCCTTAGATCAAGCTACAGTTTTTGTAGCATCTGGTTTAAAACCATGAACTGTGACTCTGGATTAGCATTACACAATCTTTGAAAATTACTGGGTGATGTCTAGGATCAGTGTGGCAGCCGATGAAAGATGGCAATTGATAATCTCTGTGTACTTACACAGAAATAGCTGCACAAAATGTAGATGGTGCAGTTCAATTTGTGGGCATGAATTGGTAAATTTGTTCCTGATAGAAAAGTTGGAGCGAGTCTGAGAGAGTTTTGTTTGTTTGTGGGTATGCCTCCTGAACATTTCAGTACACAACAGATCCATTTCAGTACACAACAGATCTTGAAATAAATTAATATCTAGAGGGCAGATTGAGAAGGCAGGACACTTTCAGAGGGTATAAATTTAAATAGCTATGAATTTTCAGTGACAGGCTTCCAATGATCTATTATGTTGGGAAGCAGAGCAATAATTCACTGAACTTCTGGATACCCCTGAATGTCCTCAGACTAAAGTTCAGAAATGAGCAAGGTCATTACAAAACATAAACAAGAAAAGTTTGTTGATCACATTTTTTTCTTAAAAGACATCATTATTTTCTCGGTTTACTCTTCCATGTTATTATTATTATTACCTTAATTCAGAATGCATGGCAGACAGCTAGGTGGCTGAGTCTTCCAGGAATCACAAGATTTCTATTTCCATTTAGTTATCTAATTAACGTGGGAAATTAAGAGGGAAACCTGGGTTCAAGTGGCTCCTTAAACATGAATCACAAAATTTGGCATGCAGTGAAAAAAATGTAACCCTTACTCAGAAATTCAGTGTAGAATAATATTGCTTTTTATATTCTTTTGCAGTAATGTCATTTTATCTCTGTCTATCTCCATCTGCCTGCCTGCCTGCCTGCCTATCTTTCTATCTTTCTATCTGTCTTTCTTTCTATCTATCTATCTATCTATCTATCTATCTATCTATCTATCTAAAATTTATATAGCTGCCTATTTCATAATAAGCATAATATGAGAGGCGTATAGCAAAAATACAAAAACAAGTTTCAAAACCAGTTGAATTAAAAAGTTTAAAAACCATAAAATGCAGAAGAGATTAAATTGGCAAGGGTGCCACTTCAAGATTTTCCTTGAGACCCCCAGACCATATGATATAACCAGGTTTTCAGGGGTATAATATCATGAATATCAGAGGAAATTGAGAGTATTTACACATGACTTTTTTTTCTCTGAGTTTTCCGCACATATTGTAGTGAGTTTGGATTTTTAACCCTGCTTTGTTGAATCAGTCAAAGAAGTGCAGTTCATATTTGTACATGATGAAATCAGTTTTTGTAAATGCACTCAAAATATTTAATTCTTTTGTAATATCTTTTGCCTTTTTCTTCTGTGCGTATAATGCAACAAAACTGAATCAAACACTAGATATTATTAATGCCAAACTCACTGTTCAAGTTTCAATGAAATCTCTGCAGTAACTTAGTTTTCTGAGTCATGCCACAGTGTAGAAAAGGAAATGACCTTTTAGTATTTATTTTAAACTGTTGATGCTGTTGCTGTTTTGAGAAAAATTGTGAAGAGCAAATAGTAATTGTGTTCATATCTCTTTCTATTGAGTTTCATTTCTCCTTTATCTTTTTCCTATGTGCCTAAGGATGAAAATCAAATCTTTGTGGTTTTGTGTCTTTCCATCCTTTTATTTTAAAAAGAAAGCAGAACAATCGCTTTATGATGAAAAGTGCCTTTTTCTGCCATTGAAGCCAGCAATTTCTTAGAATTCTGGCTTAAAGCCCTGTCCCACTGCACTTACGGATGCAAAGAGGATGTAAAACGTTAAAAAAAGATGCTATGGAAGATGCTATGCATCCATTGTGTACTAATTGCATACGTGTTTCATACGCTCTATCCATTGAGCATCTGTCCACTATGATTTCATCCGCGCAAGAAGTTTTGAGCTGCACAAAACTTTGTGAACGGATGAACTTTCCGCCATGTAAAGCGTATCACAGCTACCAGTTGACCCCAAGACTGTAGAGGCACAGGACTTATATCATGCAAGAGGGGCATCCAAGTGCAAACCAACTTCATTTGGCATCAGCGTTGCACGGGGCGTCTTCCAAAGCCTCATGGAGCGCCTTTCTAAACAGAATCAAAAGGATCGTTCCCTATTTGATGATTGTATTAGTATCAGCAAAAAATGCACAACAAATTAGAAAATAGACTAAAAGAAGTTTTTGTTGAGAGATTCAGAGAAGCAGGGTTAAGTCAAAAAGAGAAAAAGGTAAAACTTAGCCACCGATTCAGGTCGAAAAAATATTTTTAGGCTACTTATAGATGAGCAAGGGATACCACCCCACTGAAAAGAAGATAAAGTGCAAAATCAAAAGATAAAAGAAAAGAAGATTAAAGGGCACCCAGACCTTAAAGAACAAAACTGATTTACAAGCATTCTTAGGTCTCATTAATTTCTACAATTGTCTTCTTGCCCCAAAAAAGCAACCGTAGCAGAACCTTTACATCGACTGTAGTAAAAAAAACTGTCTGGAAATGGCTCCACCGGGAACAAAGTAGCATTCCAGAACATTAAGGACTTATAACTTCTAACCACTCGTTTTGATGTCAGTAAGCAAACACTTGGCCATGATGGTCAACCTGTGATGCATCGCCTTTTGGAATCGGCCGCATCCTGGGTCACAAGCTAACCAGATGGCAGAGAGGCACCAATCGCCTTCTATTCAAAACAGGTGTCAAAAATCTGAAAGGAACTTACAGCCAACTCGACCGAGAAGCCCTCACAATCATTGCAGCGTCAAAAAGAATTCACAAAATAACCCATATGGTAAGGACATTTTCAATTATCACTGACCACAAACCCCTGCTAGGGGTCCTAGCAGGAACAAACCAAACCCTGAACATTCTGTCGCCAAGATATGAGGTGGTCAGAATTCATCACTGCATACAATACACACTCATACATTGACCAGGAAAGACCATCACCCATGCGGATGCCTTGAGGCTGTTCCCTGCTGCCCGACAATAAGAAGGCGACCCAGCTGCCTACCGTCTCCACTCTCCAATTCGAGCCAGGGCCGAATCTGCCACTAACCGCAGCAGAGCGTCGCTAAAGCTACCACGAAGACCCGCCTGACAGCTTGAATCCGGGCATTGGTAGGTGAGGGCGCGGTGGCCAGACGAGAATAAGAGGCGAGACTTTAAACATTTTGCAAAACTGACAGACTTGAACTGTCTATGTTTAAAAAGCTGTATACTGTGGGGGACAGGGTGGTAATGCCCCAAAAAAGTTACAGGAAGAAGTGTTGTGCGTATTGATTTGAGGGACACCCGGCATAGTCAAAATGAAAGCCCTGGCCAAGGATTATGCCTGGTGGCCAGGGCTGGACAAAGACATTGAACGATGGGTTGGCAACCATGCCATGACTGCCAAAAATCAAGGCCTACCTCCCCCACTGGCACCAGGTCATGGAATGGGGAAACTCCCAAGGGCCCATGGTCGAACACTGGCATATTGACATTATGCTGGGCCAACGAAAGGAACAACACGTATTTTGTAATGCGTCTGATTAGCGAGCCTTGAACTGGTTGGGAGGTTATCTTTATGGAACTCCATCAACGTAGGGAAGCAGCTTCAAATATAAACGTTTAAAAACTTTTTGCCACACAATGGACTGCCATGATTAGTAGTCTCGGACAATGGGCCCCAGTTATAACCGCCTTTAGCTTTCGAGCAATACTATGGCTTCACAGGGCATCCGACATGCCCTGACAGCGCCGTCCTCGAGTCCGGCTTCTGATGGATAGCCGATCGCAATGGTTCGTTAATGCTAGGAGGCCTAAACAAATGGACATGGGGGACAATCCAAGATAAACCTAACAACATAAAACTATTAATGTTATATCCAATTGGCTTTTCCTACTGAGTTATCACCTAAGCCTAGTACAACACTACAAAACCGGTCGACTCGCAGAAGCTTCCTCATGGGTAGATAAAATTGTTTCCTAACCTGCGATTAGACTGTGCTCCTATCAAATCAGTGTTGTAAAAAACTGCACCTGATCTCCTTTGCAGTAAATATACGCTCGTATTTAGGAAATATCAAAAGTCACCAACACTTGAAGAATTACACTACCTCAGCACCCTTCAGGGCTCGGGGCGAGATTAATAATGGCTTCGTTCTAGCCAAGTATACGCAAGATCCACAGAGGGCCCTCGAGTCATACTCGGACTCTGCACGTATTAATGAACAATAGAGAAATGGGTAACAGCACATCGCGCACTTAGACGTCCATTCATACGTGAACATTGGCTAACGCCAACACTACACGGTACACTGCCTGATGACACGTACCTTACACGAGGCAACATCTTATTGATACAAGAAACGAGACAAGAGTTAGGGGTGCACTAGGACACAAAATGAATGGTCAAAAAATGTGGAGAGATAGCGTAATCTCCAATACACTCCACGACGACACATTAGCTAATACAGACCCGAACTAGAATCCCAATGAAATCAACAAGAGAGCACTTACCAGTAGACTTGAACTCGAGATTTGTTTAGAAGGATAAGTCTGGGTAGCAGTGAGAGCAAGGCGAGGCCTTTCAATGGGAAGGAGAGAACAGCCAGCTAGCTCGAGACCAGCACAAAAACATTCAAGAGGAGCTGTGGAGCCCACCTCAAACCAGCCCGAGAAGACTCAGGTGGGACAGCAAGGCTGAATTCACCCTATCAGGAGGTCCATGGAGAAGACGACGGAAGAGAAGCGATCCTGTCCCAAACCGTTTGAGGACCATGTTGAGCTGAGCTGCCGCAGGTCAACTAGGACCGCCAATAAGCCCTACCTAACCTGCGTGGCTACGTTATGCCATTGGACGAAAAACCAAAGGGGAGGTTGTGTTGTGTATAGAACTTGGTAGACTCCAAATATCTTAAACTGGATTGGCCGAATCAAGGCCGTTCTCCGGATTGGTCAGCTTAAGCGCATCATTCTCGCTTGTTGGCCGACCTGGATGGCGGGAACACCTTGTCAACATACTATCTTATTGGACCCCAAGCTAGCGAGCAAGCCGCGTATAGAAGGGGCTGCGGCTTTGGGTAAATGTTCCATTACAAGTCATAATACTGTTTTAATAAACAGCGTTTGTTGAACCTTGGTCTCAGCGCACCTTAATTGTCACAAACAAGGAAACATTAGCATTCTTGTGATAGTAAGATGAGGACTTCCTTATTAGATTATTTTCTTGGCTTTGTCTACTTATTTTTCTGTGTTTCATATCAGGGTTGGTACTAGTTAGATGTTAGGGGTTGATAGCATGTGCTTCCTCATATCGCAATGTCCTCACTGCCATGCAGTCTTCATGATTCCTGACTTGTCACAGTAGTATCTCATGATTTGTTATCTTCAATACATGTAATTCAGAAGCCAAAAGTTTTCTCTTCGGTATCTCAATAACGGCTGTAATAAATAGGAAACAAAGCCAGCCAAACTAAAATCAGTAACTGTGGGAAACAAAGACCACTACAATATGGAGCTTTCCATGTTTTAGCTCCTACCATCAGATAGCAGAGAAAATTAGCAAGAACAATCAAAGCTTTCTTTTTCTTAGTAAACGGCCTTGGTCCCATGGCCAACTGGACACAAAACGTATGCACTAAAAGGACACAGCGGATGAGCCAAAGTTTCGGGGTGGCTCTTCATCCATTGTCCTCCGCTCGCAAAAAGTGCGTGAAAATTTTGTCATAAATCATGAACCGAGGACAAGAAACGGACGTAGTAGTATGCTAGCGGAATGTAAACGGATGTTCATAGGAAGCCTTAGCAGATGGAAGGATGATACCTCGAGGGGTTCCGGGGAAATAATTGTAAGTCGAGTTGAATCATAGCAGCATGAAGCAGAATGACCAATCAACGTATGCCTAAAGGAAAAAAAGGGGATAAGCCGCGTCGGATGTATAGTCGGTGCAAAAGACCCATGTCACAACTGGCCAATGGGAATGCAACACGGACCACAACGAACGAGCAAAATGTTTCCATCCGGTTGTTGCATCTATGCGAAGCTGTCAGAAAGGATATCATGGGGCATAAAAATTGATGGCATAACCGAGAGCCGGATAACACGGGACACGGGTGGGGAGGAATGAAGCCAGCAGAGCGCGGAGTGCAAAAGCGAGATGCCAGATATCGGAGACCCAGCGCGGATTGGAAGTTGGATGGGAGCAGGATCGGCTTACATACGCAAAGGCTTCCCGGGTATTAGATTGTCAGCAAATCCGCGGATGCGCAACCGGAAAGGGAAGCGCGATGATTGAAGGCAGATGAAGCGGAATGCAAGAGCGGTTAAGCCTTTCAGTCGGTCATGGCACTCAGATGGAAGCCTAGCGGATGCATGGCGTTAATTTAGCGCCAATGGCGGCGGGGCATCACGCATTCGCGTCTAGCTCCCGCGTGATGATAAACGGGAAGCAGCTCGGAAGCAGTCGCATTCTATTTTTATACAGCAGGAAAGAGACCATGCTGGCCAGACACATACGACTGCCTTGCCTTCTGTCATGCTCTGCATGGATCTGTGTCTACACAGCCCTTGCTTGCACAGCCTTTGCTGCGGCTGCCTCCCTGCCAAGCCTGTAGCTCTTGCCAGCATCTTGGCTGCCTGCCTCCCTTGCCAGCCTTGGTGCCTGCCTCTGTGCGCCTTCACAGCCTCGTCTTGATGCCACGCCTCTGTAGCTCTGCCTACAGCCTGCCTGCCAGCCTGCTGCGCCTGCCCTGCCAGCTTGCTCGCCTCTGCTGCCGCCTGCCAGCCTCTTGTGTGCCCTGGCCTGCCTGCCAGCCTGGTGCTCCTGCGCCAGCCTCCTTTGGTGCCTGCCTTGGTGTTCCAGCCTCCTTAGCCAGCCACAGTCAAACTCCTCACAACGCTACTGCAGAAGACAGCAAGCACTTTCCTGCATCTGTCTGCCAGCCCCTACGGCAAGAAGGGAACAGCGGAACCGCCTGTAATCCTACCGTCCTTAGGCTTACCCCTTCTTGTTGTACTCCTACACACACCAAGATTCCGTTGCACCGTCGTGTGCATTGAAGCGATCCGTGGCTGCCTCGTTCTGTCAGGGTTGGTAAGCACAGGGCATCGCTCCTTTCTTCGGGCTGGCGCTAAGTTCAGCTGCTTTCTGCTTCTGTTAGGAGCTCCGAATGGACAAACACTCCAGCAACCAGCCCACCTCCACAGACCTGCACCCTTCCGACCTCCCTGTAGACTGAGCGAGCACAAGAGGTAGTGCCAGAGGAATCTTTTTTGTTTTATAAGGCTTCTTGGTTTGAAATCAAGTCGTATTTATGATTCAGACACTTGCTTCATTGATTTTTTATTAGATAATTAGTCTTGGTGAAACTTGTAGAAATGGTTAAGCCTTTTTGCACTGCTTGTGCTCGGATGGTGTAAAGATAGCAGTTGGGATGGGCAGGGATAACCTTTGGGATGGTATATGAGGCTGTCGGGATAGAATATAACATCCAGTGCAAGCATAGGAGACTGTTGAATTAGGTCACTTATCCTCCCAAGTTTACCACCGCCTAGGCCTCTTTCATTATCAATAATAATGAATAATCATCCGACAACATTCATCATAAACAGCTATACTCTTTATAAACAGCATCTGTTCTATTGTAGACTCAACCAAACATACATGGCCCAATCTCATCCATTGGTGATGAGACAGGCTGAAAGTGAAGCATACCCGTAAGCATCTATCATCCCTGTCTTGCCACTCCATCTGCTCCAGCGCTGGGAGTTTGCACCAGTGTACTCAGGAGGTTTGCGCTGGTCTTCTTCGCTTCATGTGAGCTACTGTTTGGGGCCTTGCACATCCTCAGTGTCGATCAGGTTTTGGCCTTGCCTCCATTCCCAAGGCTCCATGTCCCCATTGCCTTGTTGGAGGTCCACAGCCTGTTCTGCAACACTGGCGTAGCGGTGCCAACATGAGATTGTGCAGGATGCAGCAAGCTTCCATGAATCCTCCTCAACAGTCTCTGGGCGATGCCTGCATGGTGGTGAAGAAGTACCTGGAACCTGTGCCAGATTGCCAAAGGCATTCTTCCACCACCCGCCTTAGCCTGGACAGCCTGTGTTGGAAGTTTCCCTTTTTCTTCTTCATGGGTGAGGCATCTGGAAGTGTGGGTTTCATGAGGTAGGTTCTGAGGGAGAGGCGTCTCCCTCAATGATGACAGTAGGCCACATCTTGTGTGTCGGTTGGGCATGGGTTCTGGGGATCTGGGAAGCCAGGATGAGGTTGCCTCCAGAATCTCTCCTTGAGTGACTGCGCGTTGTATACTGGGCATCTGAAGCATGAGCCGTTCTGAAGCATCGTATTGACATGAACTTGTAGTTCAGCATTCTACCATGGCGAAAGAGGATGATGCTTGCAAGAAGCCCTTGTCAGTTGAAATAAGCTGGAGCCTGAGTTGGTTGAGCTTTGCAAGCCACGTGCTTCCTCTATAGCTCCAACGGTGTGTGATAAGCTTCACTTCTGATACACTGTCCTGCACTTTCTTCCATCCTTTCTTCAGTGAAGGGGTACTGGAGGAGCTCCTCCTTGTATTCTTCGATGATGGCCTGCACCACTTCTGCTGACCACGCAATGCTTGATGGTGTTGGATGGCACCCTCCAGCTGTACTGCATGCTCCTGTAGGAGGTCCTGAGGCCAGGTGGCGCAGAGTGAGTGCCACCTTGAGCCCAGCGTTCCAGGCTGGGCGGAAGCTGGTAGTTTGGCTTGGTCAACCTGGGGTGTCAGGCGCTGCCAACTTTGTCAAACATGGCTGGAGGCATCCTCATGAATTCTGGAACGCCGAGTGTCTTCGTTCCTGAGCTCCACCATCAAGCTTGTTGTACAGTCCGTCCTCTGCCTCTTCTTGCAATCATCTTTGGATCCAGACTCTTTTGCTGTGGCTCTTTTCTTCTTCACAGTAGAGTTCACAAGAGGCCTGCAGATGGCTTTCCGCATTGTGGCAAGGAAACGAATTGGTGGCTGCCGAAAGACTTTGTTGCAATCCACGGTGGACATGACTGGATGCTGTGAAAGAGGAAGATCCAGATGAAGGCTGCAGAGGTCCGCACCGCTGGGCTGCTGTCTGAAAGTAGATGCAAGACGAAATGCTCCGTCCTTTTTAATAGGCAGTATAGGTGTCCTTTGCATCCTCTAGGCATCCTCTAGGATCCTCTAGCATCCCTGCCAGACATCCTTATATAGGACGCGAGATAGGTCCCCCTCCTGCGAACGTTTTTTCATTATTTAAACGCCTTTGTTTCCGTCTGCATCCGCTAAGGCATCAGTTTTCTCATCACGCTTAGGCATCATTCCGCTTCCTCCCTGCGTCCGGTGGATCGAGTTGCGTGGATGCGCACGGATAGTACCTGGCGATAAAGCGGATTGCGTAACGGATTGCGTTGTGGATGCAGAACGGACGAAACTGGATACACTTTCCGCGCAAAAGTTTTATAGGCAACCCAAAACTTTTGGAGCGGATGAAATGTCAATAGACAGATGCTGGACGGATAGAGAAGGAAGCCAAACGGAGGCAGTGAGTACATCGCGTTTTCGAACGGATGGCAAGGTTTTTTTGTCCGTTTTACATCCTCTTTGCATCCGTTGGTTCGGTGTGACATTGGGCCTAAACCGTTCAACTGCACAGTCCTTTCTATTTCTGTGCTACTTGCTTGTGTAGACGTCCCATGTACCTTTTGTTTCTCCCTTTTCCATTTTCAGCTGCAGCGGATGTGAGTTGCGAGGATGCCCAGCAGGATGCAGAAAGGATACAGCGGACGTTATCGGATGATAAACGGACATAGATGTTTGTTGCTCATATGTCCGGATTTACATTGTTACAT